>JAECUM010004533.1:0-112032 GCA_016617855.1 Megalonaias nervosa
TATAGGAATAATGATATAGTTGTATTTTGTTTATTATTTATTAGCTTTGTTGACTTGGTTTCCCAAGAAAATAGCACTCTAAATTCCGTTATAAAAGACTCGCGGAAGCGCATCGTATTGGTTTGATGAAAGACAAAGCAAAACAAAACTTCATCATACTAAAACTTGATAACTACAAACCAAACCTAGACACCAAGAGTACCTAAATATTTTGAGCAAGTACAATGATTCGAAGAAGACAATCATGCAACATGTGATCATTTTACAAGTACTGTGAATTATTATCAGCAAGTCACATGGGGTAAAGTTGGAACCATATTTTATTTTAAGAACCACAACACTTAAGTCAATGAAAACTCTTTCAAATGATACACTAATGCCAGTCACACCACATTCCTTTCCAGAATATTACTCACAACTACTTGCAAAGATTGCGCATGCATTCGTATGAAATTTCCGTTCCGCTTTCTGTCTTCTACAAGAAGTTAATAATTGTCTCTGAAATTCAAATAGCGGGAAATTAGAAAAGCTCTGATTATTTTATAACTTTATTCTTTCTTTAAACCTGTGCATACAGTTAGCACTAATCGAGAGATAACATAACGTTCTATAAAATGATTGGCATAGTAAAATATGTTTCTTCGAGAATACTTACCTAATCATAATACCTAAGGAGTATTCCCTCAGATATGTACCCGACGAAACTAGATGTCACTCCAGTCCCGGAACCAAAAGATTGGGCAGTCGACTCTCTATCGCTATATTGGAACAACTTGGACGAGTACGCCTACCCTCCAACAAATCTGATTCCAAAAGTGATACAGATAACAAGAGAAGCAGGCTGTCGCCTCATCCTCCTTGCTCCATTCAGATAGGAGAAGTCATAGATCAATGACCACCTCAGTCCTGATCGGATACTCCTAAAAGAAAATCGGATTTCCCTCATATACTCAAACAACTACGACGACAGTTGTTTAATGACCGTCCAGAGCTACTGCACCTATAAGTCTGGGTCATATTAAACAGGCTCAAGGAATTAATCAAATCTCCCAGCCAGTCGAAGAGAGAAACGTTCGGGCACGAAGGCCCTTCACTCTGAAGCATACGAATGCAAATGGCTCATTTTCCCTCAGTGGTGCACAACTAATATATCCTACCTCTCCAGGCATCTATACCACAGATACCTAATTTCCTCCTCTGCCTCTCCGAAAAGAGAAAGTTAGAATTGAGTAATATGAAAGGTTACCGCTCCACGATCACCGAAACCTTGCATCACCATCGAAGAGAGGTTATCCGAGAAAACAAGGACTTATTCGACCTACTGGCTAACTTTTATTATACTCGGCCGAAACATTAACCCAACGCCGAAGTGTAAAATATCTTATGAATTAACCTGGCTGAAGAAGACATCTTTTCGACCAATTTCAAGGGCATCTCTGGCGTACACCTTTCATACAAGACCTGCTTCCTCATAGCGTTAGCGACTGTAGTCAGAATTATCGAAATGCATGCCCTATTATCAGGCATGAATTACATGCAGTTCCGACAAGACGGACCAGTCTTACTCATAACAGCATCCTCTTTTATCGCCAAGAACTGGCTTTCTTCAAAAGATAACCAGACTTTCATCATGATACGTCTGTCTCATCTGGACACAACAGCTGAAGGCCACCTACAATACACATTCCGGACATTCATGTGGTGCCTTAATAGAACAGAGCCGTTGTGTCGAGGGAGATGACACATCTTTTTTCTTCTCATAAAAGGACAGGATAATTTATCAGAACAGACTGTCTCGTCCTGGAGTAAGGGGTTATTCGCTCAGCATATAGGGAGATAATCCCACCTCACACGAACATATTACAAATTTCGCCACACGTGATTAGAGCAGCTGCCACCAGCTTAGCATTCGTCCGGAACTATTCGCTCACCGACGTTATTCAGGCTGTGGGATGGAGATAAGAGTCCACATTCTCTAGGTTTTATCTGTGATACATGTCGGCCCAATTCAATCTTGTAGGGCCAATATCTGCAGCACAGCAGGTCACCATTCCAATTCAATCCACTGCTTCTTAAAACGCGGCTTCTTTACTTCCGCTGGATTTTCAGGAGGTTAGAGAAAGTTTTGCTATTTGAAGTCCAGCCCCGACAGTTGGAGTCCCCTCCAGTCGGGTTACCTAGAACTTGTCTCACATACCTTAGGGACCGGAGATGGTATCTCCGGGTTAAGGGAATATAACTCTCTCCCCCTCTAACCTATTATCCTAAAGTAAGGTAATTAAATATGGAACAGTTTTTTTTAGTAAAAGGTTTCTCCGAGAATATTTACACAGTCATAATACATATGCACCCTCCCAGCCTGCCCACTGTTACATCCATAGGGAACGGGCCTTCTGCTGCTGTAGTAATTGAGAGGATCTTAGCCTTTGCCGCCAAGTCTTATACCTAAGGAGAGATCACTCTGCCCAACCTCCACATAGGTCGGCAGACAACTTTAACTCCCTTTAACAAAACGCAGTATTTGGGATAGCTGAGAATGTGAGGTAGTAGTAGTTCTCATAGCGTATCTAAAGAAGAAACGCCTGCGATGTAACATATGCAAATTACAATAAGCTCAAATTGTTGGAGAAGGAAAGACAGTACGCTGCTGAGAAAGGAGCATACTGAAAACTCCGAGCATTCCTAGGGTATTGATATCAAGGAAGATTTGGGATAATATTTGCAATCGCTAAAATGAAAAGGATGATCAGATACGTTTGAATGAGATGTCAGAAACGAAAAAAGCATGGATTCACATTCCCAAACCAGACTCAAGAGAAATAATAGTGTGTTATTCAGAAGAAAAGAAGAAAAGACTATAATGAGATTTTAATGGCATTATTTTAAGATTGTCCAGATACGAAGGCATGAGAACGCTTGAGGCTTAAGTCCGCTATTCCAGGTTGAACAGGGAAAAAGAGGCATCTCCGAGCATTACGAATCGGCTCAGATTGCTTCAGATGAAATATGAGTGCTTGTACGGATCCTGTTTGAAACCCTCTTGTGATAGTCAATATTGAAACGAGAGGACGTATTATGACTTCTTGATTGCCCACGGTCGAAAACCTGTTATTGGCAACAAAACCAGATTGCGTTATCACTACAGCCGAGCCACTGATAGATTCTGAAGGTTATCTGTGACAACCGAGAGGGAATGTGATTCACTGACGCTCCATGCTGATACTAATGCTATCAGGAACCATCGCTCTGTAAAATCATATTTGCTCTAGCGAAGTTCGGGCTAAAGGCTCGAACTTGTTTAATTTGAGCCAAATCAGAACCCAGGCAAGATTCCACTTAGGAAACAAAACTAAGTGACTTAGTCCTATGAATAAGTCAAAGTTGGACAAAGGAGACCTCGTCACTCTTCGCCAGCTGCATGCATTACAGGAGAATTTAGGTTCATCTCATACAACGTTTATTCTCAAGTGATATCATTACTTCTGAATGTCACGGGAAGAATCACCCTTCCGAACCTCCATTCAGGACGTTTTGCGCCTTTGACCCCCGGCGTTCTGGCCTTCCTTCTCCTTCTACTCCATCAGCAACCTAGACAAGAGCTGCATCATCTTTTGATCTTATGACGAAACTGAAGAGCCCTGAATGAAAAACTGTGAATTCGAGAAAGTCGCCGAGTAAATAGTCTCTTCTCTTGGCAGGGTGTAGAGAATCTGAGAACCGATTTCTGTTGAAGGGTGAGGAACTACTCCTATCATAGTGTCAAATTAAGGTCTCGAGGCGGTATGTTGGTTAGACTGGTCGCTAGCCCGAACCTATCTGGTAAAGTCGCATAGGCTGCCCGTATTATTGACTAAGTGCTCTATAAATATGATGGAATGCTTATGCAGATAAACATGACTCATGAAACATGGGCAAGACGCGACTGAGTGAAGGCTGCCCTGTACCTGTCCGACCAGAGCGGAAGCAATACAGAAATGTACGCAAGTGTCTACATTACACAAAAAAATCACATGAAAGGGAAATGAGGTACCGTTATAGATATGTACAAAGTAGATGCGGAAATATCCATTATGAGGAAATTACCTGTAGAAAAAAGGCTCACAGACCGCCTGTGCGAGTAAAATCATTGAACTGGCTAACGGACTCTACGAATGCCTTAGAATAGAAACGCACCGATATGTACCCGTTCGTAAGGGAATGACACATATACAAGGAGCTTTCATAAGTGTTAGAGACTTGCACGTATGAAAATAATTATAGCCAGAGCTGAATATGATGTCGCTTAGGCTCCCCGTTCAAGTACCTAAATGTGTGACGACTACAAAGTGTTAACAAACTGGCAAAACTTTGTCGGCATAGGAAGAGAAAAATTGGAAATATAGATCGACTATACATTCCTTAGAGGTAAAAAGAACTTCTCCAACTTTAAGAGGTATATCTTCCACCGAGATTCTGGCTTTTGCGAGACCCCTCGTGACGGCAGCCTGCTTCTTGGCACTAGCGGAAGTAGTAACTGAGAGGTTGTTAGACTTTGCCGCCAATTCTTACACCTAGAGGGAGATCAATCTGCCTGACCGCCCATAGGTCGGCAGACAACATTTAGCTCCCTTTAGCTAAAAAACAGTATCTGGGAGGGCTGGAATTGCGAGGTCTCCTAAGGTATTATGATTGCGTAACGTATTTAGAGAAGTAATTGCAGTATTGCCAACAAAAATCATAGTGGCAAATGATATTGAGACTTCCAAAGGAGGTCATAAAATCCCGTTTTACATGGTAATATTGTAGGAATGTGTACCAAATATTTTAATCAATATATGCAAATATGATTTTACAGAGGACTTAAACCTAATTGGACGCCATTTCCAAATGGCAACAAATTGCTCTATGGGTCTCTTGCAATGTACATATGAGGATCTGTTCGGATCATCGCAGGACTTGTGTTTTGGATTTAATTTCAGTTTGCATGCTGCACATGAGATATTCAATCACATGTGAAAGAGACAATCTGGTCAATCCAACTTCGAAAGATAGACTTCATTTCAAAGTCACTACAAACGATACGATTTGCGACGCAAGTTTTCACAGTCTTAGTACAAAAGGACCACACCTATAGATTAGCAGAAAGTTAGTCTCCCTTTGTATACTGATTAGTGGTGAAATTGATAGCTTTGAAAATTTTTCTAATTTTAAATATGTTATATTTCCAGATATTTTGAATTTGTAGATATTAGAGTATGATATAATGATTGATGTCACGGTGCTGACCACAGTATATAAATTACCTACAGTGTATAAATTACCTACAGTATATAAATTAGCTACTGTTTCCTTCATTCGATAACTTAATGTCATTCTGATGATGTTAGTCAGAAAATAAATCCTTTCACATCAACCCGTGGTTAGATATCAATATCATTTAGATTGCTATATCAATTTGTGTACGGGTAATGTTAGATTGTATATAAATGTGAATATGCTAGGACCAGGGTTTGAAACAGAATTGTACGTGATCTTATCCTAAAAATATAATTTGTACAGTGACGCTGAAGACTTGCTATTTATGAATTTTATAAATTTCGGTAGATATTGTTGGGTTTTTTGGTACAGTTCTTGTAATTATCTTTAATTGACTATTGCAAGAAAGTACAGCTGAGTATACTATTAACATCATAGAAGAATGTATAAAATCTTGCCCCTGCCTTTTTTCTTGACCAAAATTGAATATCAGACATATTTCTCACAAAGAGCTGACAATGTTAAACGTTCCAAGTTTTCACGTAGCATCAGTGAGGCAAAATCCAGCTTTATCATGTATTTATATTTGTACGTGACAAACTTACAAGGAACACCGAAGTCTGCCTGCAAAGGCCGATTATTTGTTTTGTTCTTTCTATTACGGCACATCCAAATCAAAAGTCCTGAATATATCCAGATCGACACTTTTACCTGCACATTTGAACACTAAATTACGATCGGTGACTGTGACTATTATTTCCATAATATATTAAAAGTGGGATTTTGTCACGGCGCAATCATTGACGTGGATTTGGACCGTTTTCATACCATCCGTTTCCTGCATTTTCTCAAATAAAGAGACATAATAGTTATATTTCTAGTAATAAATAGGCAACAACATTGATAAAAAGATACATTTGATATTACTGTGCTGATAAAAAGTCAGCAAACAGGGAAGCTATCTTACCGAAGACAGTGCAGAAACTGTAACCCCGGTGCACCATCTTGGTATAAGTAATCCATATGAAGAGGTAGTTTCGCTGGGGAGTAAGCGACATGGGAAGGTGTGCATTCCTGAACAACATCATAAACCTAGGAACGAGAGAAGTCACCTCTTAAAATCATCCATATACATGGTATCCCGTTTTGGCTTAAAAACTAACTTACTCATGCTATAAAAAAAAAAATATTTTCCTGTCATCATGCTTTCGATTTTAGCTGCTGGAAAAAGAGTCCATGGAATACATTCGTCACCAGAATGGGAAAGAGTTAGTGATAATTTTGATTAGTCACATTCTCATCCTTAGAAGCCACCGTCGAAAATCTGCTATGATCTTATTTCTCCCGTGGCTGCCTGCGATATAATCTTCTCGTTTCTCATCAATATGTGTAAAACAAAACTAGGTCATCAACGAGTCAATAAAATAAGATAAGTAAATAATATTCATTACTGGAAGTAACCTCTAATCGATTGTGTCTGTATCTAAGCTGAATATTTCCCGGGGCTTTTTGAACATATTTTAACCTCTGCAGCCTTGGTAAAACTATAGTTTTCCAAGAATTGTATGCAATTGTGACACTTACATCACCATAACTCGTCCTCTGTGCAGGACAAATTTTCTCCACAACCTGAAGAATAAAGATGAAGAAAATAGAATAAAATAATAGTTTCGAAACTAGATTCATCAGTGACGAAAACTTAATGGGAAACCAGTCCATTTACTAGTAATGAATTGAAACATTAGTGTCATACTGATGGAGGAATATAGATCCTTACTCCGGCAGCAAATTACTAAAATTATTCAGATGACATTATATTTAGTTGGAGAACGTGTAGTGCTTTTCTATAATATATAAAAGCACCATTTGTCTCAGAGCCCAGGTTACGTGTTTATAGTTACATAAATTGCCAAGCCTTTGTAACAGGGATTATGATTGGTTCCAATCGCATCATGCGACGAAGTAAATTTAACGCTATTAGATCATAAAACCAAACCTGAACTACTTTTACAAGGTATTGTACATGTTGTTTTATTTAACCGAATAACCAAATTAAGTTTAACGGTTAAATATTACCTTGCACACAACTAAATTAGGAGTAAAATTATCATAGTCTGTTGGGTTGAAGCTTTCATAGATAACGTATTTGAGTTGAGTACTGATTTATGTATTCATGAGCACTCAGATGCGTTGACGGTATGTATAGATAATGGTAGTAGATTCCGATTCGCAATAAACGATACGTGAACACGCTATCTTTATTTCCTTTTATTGGTGGATGTTATCCTTTGGAAACATGTGATCTGTTGTACTATTTCTTACCTGTAGAATTGACCGTTTTTGTGTTGGAACACCTTTCATCAAACAAATTCCGTAATCGCCGATATAGCTGAGCCACCTTTGGCAACATATAAAGAGAGACCTCTTAAAGCGAATACAAAATTCTATTCACATAATTTAACACAATACTGTTATAAAGAAACATTTACTTTTATATAAGTGTTTTTCTATACTGATATATGTCATTCTGTATTAATGTGTCCCATTACATTAAACTTGGTCGCAATTTATTAACGAAGCGAAATTCGTTGGAATTGTTGTTAGCTTGATCTGCACATCAAATTCGATCAACATAAGAGAGTGCATGGACAACTCAGATGATTACGATGCTGAAGAACTATTTACATATTACTGATGGGCTGAAACGTGCGGCATCTATGGCAGATTCCACACTGTAACAAACCAGATAAGTGTTTATAATAAATGGCAATCGATGCATCTAGATGTGCTCTCATAAATATAGACGTTTTAAGTTGCCATCGTCATGAAAACATCTTTCCACATTATTACATGATCGAGACATATATGACGGGTTGCAATGTGTTGATATGATTATGCAGATTTTAAAAATTATATAATGATGTTGTGCTACTGACATATTTTCACAATATAGCAACCTAAGTATATCAATTTGTCATAACCGCATAATCATGTCAACAAATTGTGATCAGTAACTCGTCTCATTGACGTAAAAGACTTCGTCTTGATCAAGGATGCAGAAGTAATATTTCCGCATGTCAGCAACGGCTTAATAGTTACATATGCAGTAAGAAACCGATAAATCTATCTCATGAACGTTAATCACCGTCAGAATAAAATTTCGTTATTGGACAGATTTATTGACCTCATACAGGAATATAACGTGCATCTTCTTGGCAGCTTACTTGTATATCCCCTTATCTGATGCATTCACTTCTTCATAGCTTACTTCAGGAATCGGATCCCCCTGGAATAGACACAACACTAGCTCTGTCATTAACCGTGACACAACTTATTCTTAAACGGCCTTTAAGTTTTCATTGGACATATATATTTACTTACCATTTATATTCATTTTGAACAAGTTTGAAAATGAAAGCAGAGTTGTAATTTAATGTTACTATATAAATTACAGCTGTGACAAGAAATCAATTGTGCGATTGAATTGCTAATTGATATCTATCAAGTAATCATAAGCAGGTCCTGATAAGAAATCTTGCAGACCAAATATTTGCCAGTTTCCAGCCAAAAGAAGACATTACTTGAATGTGTTTTGAAAGATTATTTGCAAAATCAAAGAATTAAAATCTTTTCAGATTATTCCTTCAGCCGTTTCCAACAAATAATTATCTGATAATGAATCGCCGGTTAAAAAAAATAACGTCCAAATAAGCGACACTAATTGTACACTGAGCCACTGTAGCAATATGATATGAATTAGAGATATTTTATAAATATTATGTGCATGGCCCTATCGCCTCAAGGATTTAAACAAATTGAAACAACGGTATTGAAGTTTAGGGACCAGAGATATTTCACCGTCTAATAGAAAATCATGTCAGGCAGTTACACATCTAAACGTAGCTGTACTTGTTTTTGTTCAAATCGCTGTTGTTTCTATTTTTACCTCCTGCAGAAAGAGAGTTGTGGTCAAGTGATGTCGGGTTGTCAAAGCATCTGGGTCATATCTATTGGCCCTAAGACTGGCCAGATCGATGGTACCCATGTGACCCCCGGAACTCCACATCAGTGATATGCTAAGGCCATCGTCTGCAGCAGAAAAAGGCAAATAAAATGGATCAAAGATTTGGAAGAAAGATATCACGCGATATACCAGGAATGAACTAGGCAGATTGGGTTAACTAAATTCTCTTTCTACACAGAAAAATTAAGAAATCTGAATCGACCTGTTTGTCACTTTTATATTGTTATCTTGACAAAAGGAATGCTTCCTTACTGAAGCAATCAATATAAAATAGATTGGAGAAGAGAGATTGAATAGAAGCTTTTACATGTTAATAAGAGTCAAAGACTGTCGAGACAGAACTGTAGAATTTGGAATCCCTCCAATGTAAACCTTTGAGAAAGGATAAATATCTAATCGGTATGGGTTTGGGGTTTCGTGTCTGTCGAGCTATGATAGATGCCACACGAAACATTGGGGGCAGAACTTTAATAAGTAAGACATTTAAATGTGTGTGTGTGTGTGTGTGTGTGTGTGTGTGTGTGTGAAGGGGGGTGGGTGGCATTAGTACGATGGTATGATCAGAATGTTCAGATTACCAGACATGATGGTTTTAAACTGGAACGTAACTATCTTCAGCTTACCGGATACTGAGGCCTTCTCCAGGACTGTATGGAAATCTATCTCTTCCACGTGAATGAGTTTCATGTTACTGGAGGCTTGAAAACACTTTGGACACTGACAGCTAAATCTCAGCCATAAGCTGTGGTACCTGAAATGCAGTTGGTTGTGGGTGATCCTGAACATCGAATTCCATATAAATATAATCTTCAGCTCGTAATAGGCTAGTTACCTGTTAGCTGTTCTTTCATACCAGTAAAATCAGTTAATGCTAATTTGCCCGAGAATGTGGGAAGTTGATATTATAATAGTAGATGGGCATTTTTTCTAAATTAACTTTGTCAGTATTTATATTAGGTGCGTGAAATGCGTGAAATTGGAAATTATTTTAAAAATCAACAACCTGATAAGGACATGGCTTGTGGAATACCTAGAGCGCCTCTTCTGTAGCTTCTGTATCTCTTCTTACTCTCATCTGGGTATTTTAAGTCTCGTCAAAATCTCCACTTTGAAATGAAATATCAAGAACTAACTTTGTCGCTCTTAGCCTGTCGTCCATGAAGAGATGCCCCTTGATTAATCGTGGTTACCATGCTATACTGAAAGATCAGGTAGGACTAACTCTGAGACTTAACATTTGAGGGAGTCTCCATCCAACAATTCAATGCCATTCTGACTAGATTCAACATAATTCTGGCTTTATTCGCTTGGATCTCAGTGCGTTTTTGAAATTTTAATTCAGGATCAGAATTAACTCCCATATAGTTATATGCAATTAATAATTCCGAACTACAATGTACTCGCTTGCATCTGTCGCGTAATGCTTATGATATTGTTGTTTTAGGTATGATAACTTTAACACGAAAATGCCAGTCATCAGCAATCTTCTGAAGCCATATGCTGTCTTCTCCTAATCAACCATAAATAAAAACATGTCTCATATTCATCTTGATATTGTATGTTTTTAAAATGTCTAACTATTGTTGTCTCTGGGAATAAATTTCATTATCTTGCAGCTGTGATTGAGGTGGTGGAGTGGATCTCAAACTGCCATCATTCATAGTCTGAGTCAAAGCACCTTCATCAAGGTACTTGCAATATGCTTTTAATATTCGAAAAGATTCTGCAGTCTGAAATGCAACTTATTTGAGGGTATGTGGTAAATAACATCTGGCCCAGGAGCACCAGCTATGTATATGACTTTCAGCTCTTATATAACACTATATATATATATATATATATATATATATATATATATATATATATATATATATATTATGTGTATATGTCTATCAAAAGAGCATCAGCAATTCTAGACAGATAACGTATGCAGATTTCAGTAGTAACTGCACTGCAGAAGAACTATTTAAACCGTCAGTCAATGGCCAATGCGTACGTGTCGCAGCCTCTGGATCCCCTGAAGTTTTCTCTTAGCACGTCCATAATAGGCCCTGGCCTTCGTTTAACGTCTTTGGCATATTACGTTTTAACTTCAGGTATTGCAATACCATAATTTCACGTTATATAATTTATATCCGTATGGTATGCAAGTATTACGACTCTATGGTCTTAAAATAAGTAATAGAAAAGAGTGAAAAGTCTTATAAAAATTCAACAAAAAAATTATTTCCTAGAATACAAGTGGAAAATGAAAACGGTAATTTCTGTTATTGCGAATTAAATCATAAATATTCCTATAATTTCGAACACAATTCCTAATGATTAAAGGTCTGAAATAATTTTAGTGGTATTCTAAAACAAATCCAACACTAGATGCGTGGATATGCCTAATTACTAACCGTCGTCATCTAAATATAAAACTTTGTCAAATGTTTTAAAGTATTACATAACACAGGGTAATAACACTTATATTGGTCTGGGGTGCATGATTTCGCATAGTCGTTCTTAATAAATATTGACACAAGGTACAGGTGCATTGCAGACATATGATTGTTTACTAATGCTGATCCGCATGCGTTTGCTTTACCTTGATCTGACCCCATCCTTCCAAGTGATCACTAATTGGCGACCATTATCTTCCAGGTCGGCGCCTACAACCTGTTTTTGCCTTGCTGTCACATTCTGAACCGGCTGAAACGACAAACGATGTACAATCGGAAAGAATAGTAAATTTTTTAATATCTCCCTATGCTACAGTTTTGTAAGATCAGTATTTCATGAACGTTTGAACAACATGGTGGAATTATGAGCCTTTTGCCATACTATGGGAGAAATTCATTACTAAATAAAGTTGCATTATTTTATTTAAACATTATAATATTTATTTATTTAAACTGTCTTTCAAAACTATGAAAGTTTAAATCAGTCTAAATATTTATTGTCCGATAAAAATGAAATAATATCCAATGTTAACCTGCAAAGGATAAATCGTCTTTTAATACACATAAAGCTTTTGATCACAAATTCACTATATATTGCATATACTGTTATTTAGCGAGCACATCTGAGAAAGCTTGTCAGTAGCTTCCCGTGAGTAAGTGGTTCTCTCTTCACCGTACATATTAGCCGCCATGTATAGCTTATCACGTACTGAAATATGGCGTTACACCACATACATCATCAACATAATGCAAAGATGCAATGACCTGTTTACCTAATAATTTAAAGTACTGTACATTGTAATTAGTTGTTTGTTATTCGTAACCTCTCTATGTTTCTATTAACACAATTTCGAGAATAAATATCCGTTAATGAATAATACAAAGATAAGCTAAAGAACAGCCAGATTAAGGCGATGTTAGATTCGTTACCATTGTATATGATCTGATGCCATTAGCCTGGGAAGTTGGATCCTGCCAGCGTTGGATTAGGCGTGTGTGTTCATCTGAAATTATACACATCAAATTTCAAATTTGTCATATTATTGCCAGCAGAATTATGCATCAGCTACTTTATGTCTTAAAGTAATCCTTCAAAAGTAAAACGGGAAGTATAATTTCAGTTTTACTTTATTGTGGATGCTAACAATAACATTAGACTCACAGTACAAAAATGAAAAACTAATACGTTTACCAACCTCTACTGTCATCTATACTCTCCTTTCAGCTTTAGATTTTTGGATATATTTCTCAGAGACAGTCAGGGTAAGTTCAGATGTTATCTAGTCTACACGTGCATAATTTCAGTCATCATGTGAACGCACGCGTTTTCGTCTAAAGCTTTTTGCTTAAGATGTTAATTGCAAATTTTGAAGTCCAAACATTAAATACTCATTTGCAGTTTCTTGACAAGTCCATTAAGAGTTGTCATATTCTTTCAAGTAAATGAATAGGCACAACTGAAAACTATTATTGATGCCGGCGACCCGACGTCGTTTCAATAGACAGAATACAAGAAAAAACTAGTACATATAGATTATGCTTTTGAGCAATTTCGAGTACATGCCTGTGTAGTTCTTGATTAACATTGATTACAAGACTGTGTACATTTTTCAGCAACACCGTGTACAAGCATGTGCAGCGTTTGAGAAAAATCTAGTACTAGACTGGGTACCTTACAAGCAACATCGAATATTGTCATGTATATTTAATTTAATTATGTGTTTGTTAGTTGTACATTTTTTAAATTCCATTACATGGTATTGTAAAGTATCTTTAGTTACTGGATTTGACATTGTCTAGCATTTCAGTTCAGTTCTGTTTCACCTGACTTTTTTATTTCACCGATAAACACCTAATAATAGAAACACTGTATCTAATTTCTGACCTTGATTCAGAACCAGTGACTGTTTTGGTAAACAACTTTTTTTATTTTTGTTTAATTCTTTCTCAGAGCAAGAATCAATAAATTAAGTCAATGCTACACCTGGAGTACATGATATGAAACATGTGTTTATTGCTACAAACTTCTACTTTTTCTAGAAGATTAACTATCATCTGGGAATCTGTTTTGCGTCTTAGTTAGCGTATAACCGTTGTTTTTGATAGTTTTTTCAGTCGGACTTAAAACACTTGAGATGTCCAGTTACATTTTGTTCTGACCAGTTTGAGTTGAAATTTTATTTTATTGAATTTCAAGTGATTATTTTCTCTGGAAATACATAAGTGCTCCTACAAAATTCTTGGACAAAATCATTCACTGGTATGTATACGGAATTCAAAACCGGAATAATATTTTCTGTGATTCAACAAGGAACTGTTGATACAAAAGTGTTTCGCAGACTACAACATACGTCATCCCCTTCAATTTTGGATGTCATCGGGATTCGAACTCAGTTATATTCAGGACGTTTTATTACTAGGACTTCTATTTTTAATTCTTGGATTATTTCTGGATTTAATTCGTAAAACCGCAAGTTCTTTTCTCACATTCTTCACTTGGTATTCTAGGGAAATATATTATTTGTTTAATTTTGCAAAGCTTCTTGTCTTCACTCTTTTCTGTTACTTTTTATCAGAGGCTAGACTCGTAACAACTGTGTAGCTGTTGAGGTGAATAATATCAATTTCGTTCAGGAGTTGTGAACTGACATATTATATCAATAAACGTTTAGAAAAAACAACACGAACCATTTGATTACTATGTTGATTGAAAATCACGTTTCGCCTATAGGAGAGTCTATTCTTAAACTATACAAATTAACAGTCACATGTTAAATTGACCAGTGTGTGACGAGTACAATACGATACAAACATTTGGCTGTAACTAAGGTAATGAAGAAAGTAAAGTAATGTAACTGCAATTTTCAGCTTACCACATTCGGTGCGAATATACGTCATTTTAAAATCAGCTGGTATTTTCCTCATTGCATCGAAATGGCAACAGTGGTAACGGCAGTGGAACGATTGCCAAGTTTATATAAATAAATACATTAGATAGAAATGTTGATCAGTACACAAATTTAATGAAATAGACTATGCATTTTTGGGGATTTTTTTGCCGACGATGCATGTTTCGATACATCGTTTATTAGCTTTGGACTTGTAGCATTATGTATGACCTCTCATTAATTTGGCCTCGAGCAAATTTCAGTATATTACGTTTTAATAAAGTCAACGTATAAGGAAAAAAATATATTGTTTACTAAATGATGTTTCTCCGGGAATACTTGTCTGATCACATTAACGTTAGGGATACAAGCCTGTTAACCAAGTAAAACGACCAAAATGCGCCTTTTCCGTCCAGCTCAGACAAAGTGACATGAGGCTTCCCCATTACCTCCCATTGTCACCCCCAGCTGTCGCTAGGTTTAAAGTTGGGTAATATAACAACGAGGATGCTCGCAAGGCGGAGAGAATGGGACAGATTTTAAGTAAAGTGATAAAGTACTATTTTCGAAGAATGATAATTTACTTAAACATTTCACTTGTAGCTTATATACGTTCTACAAGCGCATTATTGGTGGAATATAGGTAATAGGAGGAGGAAGTACTGAGCATCCTACATATATCTCAGGTATCTTTAAATGGATTAATTATTGGATTCGCTATGTTACCGATAACCTGCTCTCCTCATTAAAGCAACACAGCGTATGATTACGTGACCAATGGATGATCTATCAAGTTAAGAAGATGATTACTGAAATCTTCTTACCATCAAACTTCACTGTCGAATCCATCAATGCTAAGAGGCTGTGTTGGTTTAATTGGGGTTGGTGGTCGTCTGGACCGCTGCCATGGGGCCAGTCAACATCAGATTGTATGTATGTATGTATGTATGTATGTATGTATGTATGTATGTATGTATGTATATTTCTATCTCAACTTTAAAGGAGCACTACTGAATAATTTAACAAAAAATATTCCAGAAACGTTTATGACATGTAGTCCTTGTAAAAACACCATTTTCTGACCCATAAAAGTACTGTATAACAGTTTGGTATACATAGATAATCAAAGTCAAAATTTCAGATTTTTGCTAGACGCCGACGGCGACTTTTACTTTTGTTTATTCCGAACATTAGCGTGAGGAAGATCCACATTGCAGAAGAAGATATTTTTTTTCTTTTTTTCTTTTTTTCTTTTTTTTTTTTTTGTGGGAAAACAGTCTGTACAGTGGGATTAGTTCCATGAAGAACACGGAGAAAGAATAAATAACAGAAAGTGCCACAAATGCAACGGAGCTGCATGATTCCAACCAATGGTCAGTGACTTGAAGTAAGTTGATACGATAGTAAAAAGGGCTTCTCCAAAATACAAACATTCGATGATCAAGTTGATAGCATCATGTCGAATTGATGAATTAATCTTTGAATTTAAATCACATTGATAGTTGAACACAAATTAGTGATGGAGGCATGGGTATGCAATATATATACTGGATACACCCATTGTTACTGGAAACTGACGTGGAGAGTGGGAGCGTAATCATATTTTCGAAGTTTAATTGAGTACATGATTATAGTGCATGTTATCTACATAATCAGGGACTGTTTCTAATGTCATTAATATTACCTAATTCAGATACCTGTTACTATTACAATCTTTGCCCTTTTAGAACGTACCATATACCGAGAGAAGTTTGACTATGATGCTGAAGGATTCTTTTTTTTACCTACAGTGCATTCAGATAATGGGTTTAGTTTCTATTTAAAACATACACTTAAATTTGTGTTTTTCAAAATAGGAAACGGGTGGTTTATATGAATCTTTGAATGTTACACAGTGTTGCAGTCCAGTTTCGTCATGTACATTATATAAATATAATAATTTTAGTATTTTTTGTAATATAATAATCGGAACGGAAGCAATAAAATTTTCTTATTCCCATCATTAGCTTATATTTAATAGCCAATAATCTGAAGAAATATTATTTCACAAATACCATAAAATCACCTACTGACAGCTTAACATAAACACGACAAATCATAAAAGCTTTTTTTCCTAATTATCAAAATTGAGATAATAATAATAATAATAATAATAATAATAATAATAATAATAATAAACTACAATGTGCATAGGTTGTTATTTAAAGTATTCCTACCCCATTCACTATTTGTATGCACCTCACCACCAATCCTTCTACAGTCACGAAACTTGAATGGAAAATATAAATGATATGCAAAATTCGTGTATCACACTATTAGATTTGCAAGAAAGTACAATTTCAGAAAGAGTGTGTGTTGTTTATAGATGTACTAATAGTATAACTAGTATTGAAAATTTAAATAATGGTCTTGTTAGTGTTGTCAATGTGTGTAATTATTAGTTGCATCATTAAAGTAAGGTATATGTAAATTTGTTTATGTTTGCCATGTCAGGAAACACTGTTTAGTAGAAGGTATACTTTGTACCCAAAATATTTCGCAAACTACTGACATTATTGGAAGTCTTGTCATATTTATCATATTTATCACTGAGAGCCATATTGTTTTAATATGCAAAAATATCATGACTGTTGTCTACAACCAACTTTTAAAAAGGTGGGGATTATGTCTTCGTGTTTGTCTGACCCTCTGATAGTAATGCAATTAATCTGCTATACTTTTAAGGACGCAAACGTGAAACTTTCGGATGAGACCCCGGATAGGCTTTAGATATATGTAGCGGGTTTAGAATTTTCATTATAACTTTTGCTTGTGACCAGTGTCTGGAAATATTCATTTTTGCGTTAAAATCAAAGATTTAAAGTCTTGTAGGTAGAGATTTGAAATTGTTTTGTGGCATCTTCAAAGCCAGTGCTGTAAGATATGCAATGGACTTTTGGGTTACTCTCTCTGGTCTTGCCCCAAGGGAGGTCCTTTTGGTAACTTGCCCTGGATCACAACTTGGAAGCTGTCGAGATACCCACCCAATAACCATATAATGTTGAATGGCATGAGCTGGAACCAGCGTTATTGGCATGTCAAATACGGACCATTGGTCATAACGATTAGGTTGTAGATTTGCCCCTGGGATAGTGACTGGAAGCAGTTGAGATCTCACCTTTTAAACATACATCGTTGAAAGACATGAAAAGAACAGCATTTGTTAATTATCATGGAATCAAGTTTCCAATTCCCCATAAATGCGTATTAATAGCATGGTCCTGTCAGAAAGATGAAACTCATATGTGAAGCTTACTCCCATTTTGCATAGGACTGTAATTCAAACTACGTTGAAGGTAGTTTAATTAAACTGGTATTTAACTCATAATTTCTGAATGTGTTACTTATATTATTGATATTTTCATCAGTGTTTTGATCATATATAACATTATCTATTTTTGTGTCAAGGCCCTAGCTCTTGAACTCTCAAGGATATTGAGATGACATTGAGTTTATTCATGCATCATGACCTAAAGTTATGTCACATAACTTACTTTTATGATCCGATTTTAAGCTCATCGTCTTTTTGTTTCCACTGATGTGCTGTAGTTCAGAAGTAATGCAAATAAAATATTTTGGAAGCTGTACCTTGTTCCACTATTAAGATCCTCTCAACAAAATGAAGTACAGTCGCCTCAAGCCAGACACGTGTGTTGTCATTCCTGTTACTTTAGCATTAAAAGCAGTATTATCAATCATTGTACATATTGATATATCCTGATTTTCGTAACCTTCGCGACAAAGTTATGGGCACATGCTAATATGTAGATATTTATTCCCAAGTCTTGAACTAAAACCCATACTTAGGGAGATGAAGCTGAGTATGATGTACGCCGATAAATCAGCCCCTCACCCGTGATGATGCTAATTTTCTGGTTAGGAGATATCACCTATTCATTGAAAGCTGCAATTAGTCGCAGTTACTGTTGTCTACACACATCGGTGTATATTTTATACACTTACTGGTATTTCTCTTGGATTATGGAGCTACCGTCGGTTGAAGGATTCTTTTGGTGACATGTACATTATATTTCTGGAGCAAAGTCTATGTTTGCTGACTTGCAAATCCACGTAGAATAGCACATTCATCTGTCCTGATGCCATTTAAATTTCGCGCTAGATATGGCCGTTACCAATTACCGGTATATGTTTAAAGTGTACGCAGGATTATTCCGGAATGATTTGCACGCAACAATCTTGTACATTTTAATGAACAGGTGACATTATACCCACATATCGTCTATCAGTATCAACACCGATTTGGGGTGTTGATTTATCGGACTAAGTAGAATGATATCCATGGTTACTCTATGTGTCATATACCACTTTCAGGCTATATTTAAATGTTAGGGTATATTACATTTGTATGTCCATTATGTAGCTCTGCATGTATGCTAATACAGAGAGTATTCATATCATGTTTATGTCATTTGTCAAGGTCAAGGTAAGAACACTTCTTGTGTGATACTAAATTATGGTATAAATGTTGAAGCATCTTACATGGGGAAAAATATGGTAACGCTATATCCATGTATTCTTCTATTAACATTTGCTTGACCCGCTCATAAATTTGTGACAGCTGGAGAAATTTCACGAAATTCTGCCAATGTGTACACTATAACTACATGTTTCTTGACATCCCATATACAGGCTACACTCTATCTCCAAAGATAAGCTCGAAAACAAGTTAAGTTATTGACATGTTTCATTGTCTAGGCTGTCATGTTTTAACACTTTGAGATATTTTCATGAAAGCTTCTTATTTTCCACACCTTATCATGAAACCGGCCGGTTGTAGTTCTAGGCTCAAGGTAGTTAGTAGCGAAAATGGCATGAGAAGGGTAAATAAATGTGCTGTATTATTAACGCAAACCTGGATATATCTTCACTTACCACTGATTTGGTGCCATTTTCATAACGAAAAATGTAGATTTTGTTGGGGTTATTCCATGTGCTTTTACCATCGACCCATGTTACATTGATGTGAAAAATTGGGTGCTTGAGTAATATTTCTTAGTCAAATTTCCATTGGAATTTTCATGAATTGTATGTGCATTTTCTGCAATAGCTGCATCTAAGAAGAACTAGAAACTGCCTTATAAAGGACCAACCATTTTATTTTGGTGGTTGGGGGCATAATTGTCTTTCACAACAGATTTTTTGTACTACCTCAAGATAATTCCTTTCAGCTCATATAATGAATACAATGTGTATTTCGTTCACAAATCAGAGTGACAATTTTTTTCTAGCCATTTGAGGGCTGGACATTTGTATTTTTGGGGCTAAATATTCTTTCTCTCCACCCCTTCTGAAAATGAAATGGACAGTCCTCGAGTTCAATGCAACAAGGAAAAAAAATCACTCGACCCAGTTTAACCAACAAATTACTATTTTTTTCGTAGCTTTATTTCAAATTTAGCCTAGTAGGCCATATTTCATTCTGTTATAGTATGTTTCATTAACTTCGATAAAATTAACTTCATTTCGTGAAAAGTAGTCAAGTGTTTCGGCCTTTCCAAAATATTTCCTTTCAAACTTTCATGCTAATAAGCTGGCTGCCTATGGCATTTACTTTGACCATTTAGATGTGTGCGATTAATGTTTCATGAATGTCTATGCTGAAACTCCTACAGAGCTTCATTTATAAATATTACACTTTCACTAAGGGTGAACTTGAGATTAGCAAGAATTTACCATATAGATCAACAGATAGATGTTTCATTCTGTTATCTTTTTTTAATTTACGAGACAGAGAAACAGAGAGAGATGTCACCCAAGGGCTAAGTATACGAGAATTGTATTTGCTTGTCCGCTGCTATAAAACTGCATATATATATATATATATATATATATATATATATATATATATATATATAGTGTTAGGAGAATACAGTACTAAGTATTTAAATTCTTTTTCATCCCAATGACGAAATCACTAGATACTCTTCTATCTCATCCAATAATGTGAAAGCATAAACATTTATTTGCGTCGTTTGTGCCGTAGATAATCATTTTATAACGTGACCTTATTACGTGTCGACAAGCCATATTTTTCGTCGAGCAAAATCACGTATGCCGAATTTTGATCGTTTTCGAAATCGATTGTCAGCTTTTGTACAACAAAAACAAGGTTTGTTTCAACAATATTTGGGCATTTGGAATGTATCAGATGAAACAAAAGCAAATTAAAACTTTTGAAACTGTACGCAGCAGTGCTCCTTTAATAATATTAACACGATGTTGTTGTAAGGAAATGAAGCTTAAAAATTGGCTATACATGGTAGTGGCATGGTGAGGTAATTGACAAGAGTTATTACTCTTTGCCTATATGAGATCGACAGAACGACGAACGTTATCCTTATGACTGATTCGGGAGGTAACACTATTTTATCCCTAATGTTAATGTGATCCAAAAACGTATTTGAAAGAGAAAAATGTCAACTCTTTCTGACATATTCAATGATGCAAGACTGTATTGGTGCTGTGCAATGCATCTGAGTGAAACACACATACATACAAATCAGATAAGTTAATCAGAAATTAAAGGTCTGCATCTCCGGGCCTCGGGAGGACGATTGTTCTAAGAAGCTAGTTTTACAAATCACTGATATCTATCGTCTGTCCGTGTTGGTTCGAGTCTCAGGCTCGGCTAACATGGCTATGTGAGAAGCTTACCGGTAGCTTCCAGTTGGTCTGTGATTCTTCCTGGGGGTTTGCCGGATTTCTTCCCCCACCAGATGTACTGGCAGCAATGTACAGCCTAGTTAAACCAGCAATAACAAGAACTGTCGCTATATTCTCGTCAAACACGATGCCTGATACGTTTATCTGCCCATCAAAAGGCACATGTGTGTGCATCCATGCATAGCAACAAGCTGGTGAAACACATTAATGAGTAAGTAAACTTATACGATGTGCTGGACAGGAGGTGTTGTTCGAGGCTTAGACAGTCAATATATGCAGAAACGGGGTCGGGACATGGATAGGGGGTGCAAGTCGTTGCTTAGGAATTATATACATACAAACAATTGGGTGTTGCGTAGATTTAATACCGAGTGAGGAACAAGAAAAAAAAGAAATGATGTAGTGACATGTCTGTTCCATTGTCACGTTTCATAGTAGGAATGCTGTGGGTTTGCCAAATACTCTACACACAAACCATTTTCGAGTACAATTTGCTAAATAAAAGTAAGGAATCTTGTAGCTGAACATGAACATTGCATGAAACATTTGCTTTTTGTTGCTATTGTTGTAGTTTTCACTAGCTATGCACAAAACTGCATTTAGGTCTTAACTTCATTGTAGCAGAATATCTTTGATGATGACATCACATGCATATCATGATGCAAAGAGTTGCTTTCAAACAACCATGCATTTACTATTTCAATCGACGATCAGCACCACATTTTATTTTAAATGTAAGATTATATAACATTTTATGATATACTTACAGCTAGCCAACGTGACGAACTGTCGTACATAAACACGGCGAAGATTCCTCGTCCTCTTAACACACAACATTAAATGTCTAGATGTGCTGCTCATTGTGGCAAACATTAGCGTGAAGTCTACGCTAACTGGAGCAAATTAAGATTCTGATTCATTTTATAAGCACAGCATTGCCCACGGTGTCTGCCGTCATCACCATTGCAGGTGGAAATTGTGGGCGGAGTAATGATTTTGCTATCTACTTCCCTTGTACTATGTATTATCACCGCTACACACGTACATCTGTTATCTGGCGAAATACATAGCCATGTACCCTGGCCTATTGACGTCAAGTTGGTGACTTATTCCTTATTCCCGATTGAATAAGGTCTAAGTAACCAGTTACTTATTCCCGATTCAACTATTTCTACATACATTTGGTTACTTATGTCTTATTAAAATTCATTTGGCTATTCATTCTTTATTCCCAGTTCAATAAGTAATTGGTTGTAACTTATTGAAGATTAAAAGCCCTTCAGGGCATGCATTGGTGTTGTTCTAATCCAATTAGAGAAATAAGAGTGTTCTTTAGTGCCAGCTATATAAGCTGACTGGAGACAAATCCCCGACTATGTGTAGGAAGGTGTTAGGATATTGGTGGGTATACATAATAAGTAATTTGAGATAGGATTAATTAGTTGTGTTAGGTGTATGGGTCGCGTCCTGCTGTGCATGGCGCAAACTAATAGTATTCGGATTCGAAAAGCTCACTGACTCAAGTAACTAGGTGAAACCAGAGAAAACCATACAAGTGTGAAATTGGAGATTTCTCTTTTGTGTTCATAATGTGCATAGAGAAGAATTATTTCAAGTATCTACGGCTTTAGGAAGCCTTCAGTTGACATCGACTGCTGTCTTTTTTGTCCTTTGAACCGGATAAACAAGCATATGGGTGGGTGTATGAAACACGCTCAGTGTGGATCAAATCTATGAATACTTAGTACGATTTAAACCCGTACCTAAACGATGTTGATTGAAACGTCTGATGGACAGTTTCTATTCCAAAGTCATTAAAAAAAATTCGTTTAACCGATTTCCAGAAATTGGGGCTACATAAAGGGAGGAGGCGATAGTATATCCTACTTATACAGGTGGGCCAATACCTCTCCTCTTTAACGACTTTTGACATGGACCTTTCTCTGACATTTTATCTCTTGGGGATAGTGTCGAGCCACGAAAAAAGTCCTGACGAATCTCATCGAGAGGAATCAGCGAAAATTCGTCGAGACGATTTCGACGAATTCGCGGTTAGATGAAAGAGGTCGCACACAACACATGCGATCAGAAGATTAATCCTTACATATATAGATGGGCCTCTATATTTCCTCTTCAAAGAGTTCTGACAATGGACCTTCTCCGATATTTTATCTCTGTGCGATAGAGTCCACCCACGAAGGAAGTCCTGACGAATAACGTCGATAAGTAACAACGATGGGTACCGGGTATGAACAACACTAAAATGTTATAGATTGTATCAAAATTGTGTACTAATTGAACCTCTGCTAAGAGGATTTTGATTACAACGCCTCTTGGATATTATCTAAATAACAGTAGGAAAAAGTGGAAGAAAACACGTCGAGCCAATTTCGAGAAATTCCTAGCTAGATAAAGTTAGTAGAGCACAACACACGACGTAAGACATTATATTACGTTTACATTTGGGCTAATAAGTCCCAACTTTATACAGTTTTTACACAGACCCATCTTTGATATGGTAATAAATTTTAGAGTATCCGCCATTTGCATACAGCTCTCCATTTTAAGGATTTCATAGATTTTAGTGATCATTTGTTTGATTTTGGGAAGTCGGTGTCCTCAGCCCGACTAATTAACCAATTGGAAGGGGCAAACGTCACAGATTGCAGTTTTGTTGAGATTCCAGGATGGCATGGTTTAATTTTATAGTGAACTCAGGTCAGAGTCTCATAAGTGTCCCTGGAGCTGAGTAGTCCCTATTAAAACCTAACTGTATCGAAAGATTATATGAGTCCGTGTGCAATATTTGCGATGGGTGACTGATAAATTGTACAACAGAGTAATTGAGAAGGGACGGTTCCGTTGTCTGGAAACGGCTTGTATTCTTCCTATGATGGTAGATATGGTCCAAGGTTACAGGCGCAATGAGGATTAAAAGAATGATTTGATTGGCCCGAAGTAGCATAGATAAAATAGTTCCGAGTACGTGGTGTTTGAGTTGTATATTTGCAAGGCGTGAAATATTACAGGTACCTTAAGCAAATGTAATAAGGAGAAACCATATACTTGTGACCTTGTTTTGTAAACAGCGAAATTAGGGGCGCCTTAGGGGTGCCGGCTATAAAAAACACGCAAATGTTAATCAACTGTATCCATAGTTTGTTCTCGTGGAACCCTTACTTAGAGAATTTTGATTTCAATGCCTCTTATACAGTATCGACATAAGGCCCCTTTCTAACAGCAGAAAAAGTTTAAAGAAAATTCGTCGAGCCGATTTCGAGAAACTCGTGACTAAATAAAGCAAGTCGAGCAGAACACATGCCGTAAGATTATATCGCACGTTTACATTTGGGCCATCACATCCACTCTTTATAATGAACCCTTCATTGATATTTTATTCCTAGGAGATAGAATCCACCTATGCAGGAAGTCCTGCCGAAGGTTCCGTATCAAAACTAATTGAAAAGGTTACTTAATGGCCCACATGTCAACGTAAGATATAATCATACATCATGTGTTCTGCTCGACTTCCTTTATCTAGCCGCTAGTTTCTCGAAATTGGTTCTACGAATTTTCTTCAAACCTTGATTACTATAGAACAAGTCCCTAATTAGATAATGTCTGAGAGACGTTGAAATAAATATCCTCTAAGTTGGAGAACAATCAGTACCAACTAGTGATACAATCTTTTAACATTTGCGTGGTTTTCATACCCGATACCCATCAGACACCACTTATTTGGCCGTTTCCACCTTGACGAAATTCGTCAGGACCTCCATCGCGGATGGCTAAATCCCCTAGAGATAACTGGTCCTATTGCGAATTTCTCGAAATTGGCTCGAAGAAGTTTCTTTACACCTTTCATACGGTACGAACGGGTCCTAATTTAGATACTGTCCAAGAGACGTTGAAATCAAAATCCTCTAAGTTAGAGTACAATCAGTACAAACTAGTGATACAATCTATTAACATTTGCGTGTTTTTCATACCAGGTACCCATAGGGCGTCCCTTATTTCGCTGTTTCCTTTCAACGAAATTCATCAGGACTTCCTTTGTGGGTGGTCTCTATCCCCGAGATAACAAATATCGAAGAAGTGTCTATGCCAAAACTCAATGAAAAGGTGACGTAATGTCCAAAATGTAACGTAAATATAATCTTACGGCATGTTTTGTACTCGATCTCCATTATCTAGTCGCGAATTTCTCAAAATTAGCTCGACCAATTTTTCTCTGTATTTTCCTACTGTTAGAACGGGTCCCTAACTAAATAATGTCCAAGAGGCGTTTAAATCAAAATCCTGTAGGTGGAGGTTCCATTAGTACAAACTATTGATACAATCTATGAGTATTTGAATTTTTTTCACACCCGTCTGACACCTCTTATTTCGCTCTTACCATATGACGAAATTCCTCAGGAGTTTATTTGTGGATGCACTCCATCCCCTAGAGATAAAATATTAAAGAAGGGTCCATATCAAAACTCATGTTGTACTCGACCTCCTTTCTCTTGCAAAGAATTTCTCGAAATAGGCTCGGCGAGTTTTCTTCAAACATTTCCTGCTGTTAGAATTCGGCCCTATTTAGGATACTGTATGACAGGCGTTGAAACCAGAATCCTCTAAGGGGTCAATTAGTACAAACTATTGATACAATCTATTAACATTTGCGTGTTTTTCATATCCGGTACCCATCTGGCGTCCCTTATTTCCTCTCGACGAAATTCGTCATGACTTCTTTCGTGGATGGACTCAAGCCCCCTACAGATAAAATATCAAAGTAGGGTCCATGTCAAACTCTATAAAGAAGGGATTCAGTGGCCCATATATATATATATATATATATATATATATATATATATGACAATTTGCATACGGAATGTGTAGTACTCGACCGCCTTTATGTGGCCGCGACTTTCTCTAAATTGACTCGACGTATTATTTAAAAAAAAAAAATGTTTACTTTTAGCACGGGTGCCTAACCAGGTACTGTCTAACAGGCGTTGAAATCAAAATCAACTAATTAGACGTTCAATTAGTACAAACTTTTAATTCAGTCTATTAATCTTTGTGTGCCCATCGGACGCCGATTATATCGCGGTTTGCTATCGACGAAATTCGTCAGGACTTCCTTCGAGAGTTGACTCTATCCCCTAGAGATAAAATATCAAAGAAGGTTCCATGTCAAAACTATAAAGATATAATGTTCTTACAGCATGTGCCTTACGTGACCTCCATCTAGCCGCAGATTTCTCGAAATCGCCTCGACGAATTTTTTTAAAAACCTTTTCTACTGTTAGAACGTGGACCTAGTTAGATACTATGCAAGAGACGTTGAAATCAAAATTCTCATAGCAGGCGTTCAATTAATGCAAACTATCGATACAATCTATTAACATTTGCCTGTTGTTGTGGTTGTTTTGTTTTTTTTTATTTGCTTTTTTCGCGGGTGGGGTGGGGTTGGGTAATACCAGGTATCCATAGGGCGTCCCTTATTTTGCTGTTTCCTCTCGACGATATTCGTCAGGACATTTTTTGTGCATGGACCTCGATCCCCTAGAGATAAAATGTCAAAGAAATGTCCATGTTAAAATCTTCTTACGGCACGTGTCGTACGAGACCTCTGTCATCTTGCTAATTTCTCGAAATCGGCTCAACGAAATTCCTCAGGACTTCTTTCGTGACTACACTATCCTCTAGAGATAACATGTCAAGAAGGGTCCTTGTCAAATCTCTGTAAAGGTGATATTTAACGACCAATTTGTATAAGTAAGATATAATCTTCTTGGGTCATGTGCTTTACCCGCTCTCCACTCCCCTTTATGTGACCCCAATTTCTGGAAATTGGTTACAAGTACGCTAAGTTCCCCAGTTCCAAGGACTTCAAGACAATATTCAAAGTTAACTGAAGGCTTCTTAGACTCATAAATACTCCCCATAATTCTCCTCTAAGGACATGACGACCACACAAGAGAAATCTCCAGTTTCACACTTGTATGTTTTTTCTTGTGGTTTCCCCATTTACTTGAGCCATTAGTAAGCTTTTCGAGCCCGAATGCTAATCCTTAACACCAAGCATACAAGACACGACCCAAATGCCTAACACAACTAATTAATCCTATATCAAATTACTAAATACGTATTCCTATCAATATCCTAAACCATTTCCTACGTATCGTCCGTGATCTGTCTATATTCAGCTTTATATAACACTCGTATTTCTCCGATCAGGTTAGAATTACACCAGTGCATGCCCGAAAGAGCTTTCGTCTGCATTAACTTAGTGGTAACCAATTACCTACTGAATTGGGAATAATGAATAAATAACAAACTCGGTGTGAATAAGGAATAAGTATTCAAATGCATGTGAAAATATTTGAATCCGGAATAAGTAACTGGTTACTTATTCCTTATTGAATCGGGAATAAGGAATAAGTAACCAACTTGATTTCAGTCCCTGGCCTCCCAGGATGCCTCTCCTACTAGCTCAGGCACACATGGTCTAAACGCTGATACCGGTTGAGAAATTCAAGATGGTGGAAATTGTACAAAATGAGATGGCATTAAAGGAATAGCAGACCTTTCTATCTTTTGCAACTATACAATCTGTCAGATGCACACAGGCAAATAAATTTAACTAAGTGGTACGTGGTCTCGCTCTATAATAGGAAGCAATCACAGCACTCTGGCTGTAACTATTCTTTATATATTGAGTAATACCCATGGTAACGTCCAAATCACAAACTAAACTAAAACTCTAACGTGATATCATTTAAAAAACTTTAGGGCCTGAGTCAATAGATGGGCAATACTCATTTTTTGCCAAAGAAAGCAACGTAAATATTAACGATATTTTCGTATTTGTTCTTTTAAAAACTTTGATTGCAGCTGAATTTAAAGGAGACCAGAAATTAATGGAAATATAGAATAATAATAAAAGCATTATAGAAGAAAACCTTATTCTGAAGTATCATCTGCGACCGTAATGCCAATATTTAAATATTTGCATATTATCAAGGAGCTGAATTTCCGTGACCTCGTATGCAAAATTACCGCTCCTATTCGGTTACTTTCGTGATGTGGCGTCATAGTAGCGACTCAGCATCCCGACTGGCAGTTGCCAGAGTAAAAGACAATGCCGTTTTGCGTAGCTTTATATTTTGTTTTATTCCTTCTTTCAATTTAATCATGGTAATTAAACTTTACTTATACGGCAGAGGAATGTCAGGTGTTAACTGGCCGAGTTTCTTTGGCGCAAATGGAGATGCAATTCTGTTTGCACAGAAAATTACACAGCATTCAGTGATCATTAAAGGGATTTAAGCTAATTGGTGACAATTTTTTTTTTTTTTTACTTTAGAACTGTTGCAGAGGTTTTAAAAACTCTAAAATTCACCTGAATAATGTTTAATCTTCACATTCTAATTACTGAAGAAAAAAACTGTCGTGTGATATTAATTATTTAGTCAAGTGCCAGATTTAGAAATAGCGAAGCCCTAGGCTATGGGAAGCTGTAAAGGCCCTATTTGGTATAAAATAAATTTGGAAGGACCCTTCAGACTGTGAGCTCAGACTGTGAGGCCCTAAGCTGTAGCTTGTTTAGCTTACGCCTTAATCCGGCACTGATTTCGTCACTACACTATTCACAAGTCATGAAATAGAATATGGCATCTGTGGACTGCATACGTTTTATCTATTTATGTATGGTTTGGGTTTGGTTTTTTTTTCTGAGAAATGAAAACTGACAGACATAATGTAATAATCGGGAGTTCTCTGCGAAAAATCGGGATATATTACAAGATCGGAAGGTAGGTGTGGAAATACCCCCAAAATCTGGAGGTTTTTCTCCCGGCTTGAGAGTTGACAGATATGAACTGTCCGGGCTTGTTGAATTTCAGTCAGGGCTTGTGAGTTTATTTAAGTCACCAGCAAGTGACTTGCCTAAAAGAATTTCTTGGAGCACTACCCAGTACAGCATATAAACTATCATAATAGACATGTCCATATTTATCAGTTTTTTCAATACCATGTGAACTGGATCTGATTCGGAAGTCACTGCTGCTAGAGTGCTTGGATCCAATATTGCCTTCACTAACTGATGTTATTAATACCTCTCTCTCATCTGGGGAATTCCCATCACTTTACAAAACTGCCATTGTAAAGCCTCTGCTGAAGAAATTAACACTCGACCATAATGATTTAAAGAACTACCGCCCAGTTTCTAATCTCCCATTCATGTCAAAAATCTTAGAAAAAGTTGTTCTATCCCATTTTGTATCTCATATGAATTCAAAGTCTTTTTAGCAATGTACAGTCTACATATCGCCCTCGCGACAGTACTGAAACTACTTTTCTGAAAGTAGTCAATGACCTTCTCTCTGCTTTGGATGGCGGAAAGATTACAGTCCTCACTCTCCTTGACTTGTTTGCAGCATTTGACACTATAGACCATGATATATTACTTCACCGTCTCCAGCATGTATTTGGCATTCATGATACGGCCTTACTATGGTTCAAGTCCTACTTGATCAACAGGACACAAATTGTATCCGCAAATGGAAAACACTCCAGCCCAGTTGATCTATGCTGTGGTGTTCCACAGGGGTCTGTTCTTGGACCTGTTCTCTTCATTCTATACACTCAGCCACTCTCAAGTGGCATAGATCATCATCCAGTGTCTCACCAATTGTATGCTGATGACACCCAAATATACAAATCTAGCCATCCAGCTGAAGTTGAAGCTACCATCCAAGGCGTAGAGAGGTGCATTTCCGATGTGAAATCATGGATGACATGTAACAAGCTATAGATGAATGATGATAAAACTGAAGCCATTCTGATCACAACACAACGACTTTCTCATTCACATCCTTTACCTCAGACAATAAATATCAGCAACACCAACATTAAATTCACACAGTCAGTACGAAACCTCGGTGTCACTCTTGACAGTACTCTCTCATTGCATCAACATGTCATGAACATATGCAAAGCTGCATATCTTGAGCTGAGACGCATCAGCTCCATTCGCAAGTATCTTTCAGTTGATGCCACTAAAACACTTGTGTGTTCCTTAGTACTTTCAAGACTGGACTATTGTAACTCAATTCTGTCTGGTTCATCTCAATACTACTTCAGAAACTTCAAAAAGTTCACAACACAGCTGCTCGGATTATCCTTAGAGTACCACGATCAGAGCACGCCTCTCCCCTGCTTTGTACCCTACACTGGCTATCCATACGATCAAGAATTAAACACAAAATTTGTTCTCTGTGCTATGTTTCACTCACGGGCTCCAGTCCAACATACCTATCTGACCTCACCCATGTGTACACACCTGCAAGATGCTTACGCTCCTCTTCTGACACTCGTATTCTCATTATTCCCACTATGAAGATGAAATCATATGGACAACGCTCTTTTGCATACCAGGGCCAAGCAACGTGGAACGAATTGCCCACTGCACTTAAACACAAAGACACAGTGATCTCATTCAAGAGCGCTCTTAAAACTCGCCTATTTCAACTGCAAGAACAACTTAAAGACCTAATAATGTATCCTTGCCTTAAATATTTACAGCATATTTTCTGTTTCAAATTTCGTGGTGTTTGTTTTTATTTTTGTAATCATATCATTATATATGTTTTTTAAGTGTTGTCAAATGTTGTAAAGTGCTTAGAGCTTCTAAAGATTAGGCGCTATACAAACTCCTCATTATTATTATTATTATTATTATTATTATTATTATTATTATTAATACGTGCGTGTATAAGATCTAATTATTAGAAAACTTAACACAATCCGCACGAAACTAATAATGTAACATAAATGTGAATACAAGTGTTACGTGTCTAGGCTCATACAAAAGGAACAAGAAAGGAGTGATGAGAACAAGCTTTGTCAAAATGTAACAAATAATTTATTTCCCTAGATAAACAAGGTAAACATGAAAAAAGGACATACGGTTTCTGAATCAAATGCAAAATTAATCCAAGAACTGAAAAATAGAAGTCGTATCAATGAAAAGTCCTAAATGAATCTGTGTTCGAGTCCCGATGATAAAAATCGAGGGCGATGAAGTATGTCGTGACCTTCAAAGTGTTGTCTTGTCAACAGTTCCTTCCTGAATAGCAGAAAAAATAAAATTCTAGTTTCGAATTCTGATTAAATTTCGATAAATTTCCTTGTCCAAGAATTTCTGTATGAGCACTAGTATTGTCCAGGGAAAGAATCGACAATTCCATTAAATAAAACTTCAACTCAAACTGGTCACAACAAAACGCCTTTAAGTGTCGAAGATTTAAAGCCCAACTGGCTAGTTCTTCTCACGAAAACGGTCATATAGCAAGTTAAGACGCAAAACATATTCCCGTATGAGGGTCACGTGGTCACCTTCTATAACACGTAGAATATTTTTCTACATGCTACTTATCGCATACTCTAGGTATGGATTTGATTCCACTGAATGAATCTTACTATTAGAATGAATGAAAATGTTGTTAACTAGAACTCTATATAATTTCTGAATCAAGGTCAGAAACTAAAGACAATGTTTAAACTACTGGTTGTTTATCAGGTCAATAACATGTAATGAATAACAAAAATTGAAACTAACAACCAAATAATTAAATTACATATACATAACACTTCCCCCATAAAAGACAAAGAAAGGTTTATGTAATAAAGCTTTCCTTTTTTACAATAGATTAATTATATATGAGGCTTAAAAAATAACATCAGAAGAACTCTTACCTTAAACTCCTGTTTGACAAGTCAAGTCATTGCCTAAATAAATCTCAAAATGGCCAGGACCAAGCAGACTTGGAAGTGAAAAAATGAGATACTGCCATTTCGAATGGGATTTATAGAGTCACAGACTTAAAAATACTACTTTTACTGACAAAGGGATAAAGAGACAAATAACTAAAAAAAAGGAGCATTACAGTGAAAGATGACCAGTGATTTCAACTCACAAATGGAGCGAGGTGCACGAGAGAAAATGGCTATACACAAAGCCAATAAGGTGGTTTCATGGAAATTTGATAATTTCTTCAAGATAAGAAGAATAGACAAAACTGAAGGTTCATTTTTAGAATTTTCTGAATTCCGAAGATTTGTCGCTTCAAAATCAATAGGGTCTGTGTAATGGAGCAAATTTTTCTGTCGATCTCGGTAGAACACATTTAGTTGGACACGTGTACGATTAATTAGATTTATGGATATCTGCACGCGTTTAAATTGCCATAATGCACGGATTGGTACAGTCTCTGTCATGAGTTTAGCGATTTTTTTATTAAGGCTGCGTTTGTTTAAACTGACCAGGAAAGGGGTCAATTTCTGATCGGTATGGAAAACTGTCATTTCTGAAAGTTACCAGGAATCAGTTGGGTAATCAAGGTTTGTCAGACGAACTGCATTGTTTCAGCAAGTTAAGGCGGTAAACGTATTTCATCCAGATTTGTCACGCTGTGAAGAGGGCGTGGTTTCACATGAAAAACTCTCAGTTTAAATGTGCAAAATAGCAAAATTGAAATCAGTCTACGCTTTTTCTCTGAAAAGAAACGAATGAAAGAAGAAAATAGACTCCGAGTAATTTAAGAAGTAAATTTACTCGTTAAATCATCCAGGGGAGCAATTGTCTGGAAAAATTGACAGACACGTTCTGGAAGTGAGAGCTTGGAAAAACCAGGAATTTGCAACAATCTTATGTAATTCATTGACACTACTATGATGATTTGTTTTGATTTATTTCCTTGTATTTGCATGGATCTGTTTGTTTAAGTTCGTAGATTAAATTTCTTGATATGGTATACCTGTGTTGAGTTCGTATATCTGAGTCCGTACAATGATATTTTTCTTTATATAAACATTGACGACTTGTTTGAACGTATAGTCTCGTTTATTATAGGAAATTATGTATCTAGAATTTCATGCCTTATTTTAGTTGAGATGCGAGAATCCGTGAGAATTCTTCGACCTATATATGAGTTCATGTATGATAACCACTTTATTGTTGTTGTAAATACAGTAGCAAGGAATTTCATTCATTTGTGTAATTGAGACTAGTCTGGAACTAATGTCTCGGTGGGATGCTGAAATAACCATTTGTTGACCATTAATTTTGTGAAACTAGGTTATTACAGTCTGTCATGGCCAGTTAGACTAGATAGCCGTAGAATCTGTTTGAAATTAGGATAGAATTTATCAGACCTAACGAGGGGGGGGGGAGTATTGATCTATTCCCCCAGTATAATGTGACGGAAGATTTGGGTTGCTTATTTTTGTTATTTTGGAAGGGCGAGATAGCTCTACGATCTACGTTCTACGTATTGCGTATTACGAACCCAAAGTGGACACAGAGTTGGAAAGGGCGAAAGAGGCGAGACAACCTGTGATATTGGAAAAGGGAGTCAAAGCGAAGAAGACCCAGACTTACCGGCACAAGGAAGTCAAAAGTGGAGAAGACCCAGATTTACCGCCATAAGGAAGTCAAAAGGGATAATCGCTGTGGAATTTGGACTGAATCAAGACCATCAGGTTATGAAACTGTACAAGGCAATGTTTTCGATATATTTCACTTGATCTAATGATGATTTAAATTCTATCGCTTAACAGATTGGCTATTGGTATCACCATTTATTTGTATTTGAAATTCGTTGAAGAAGTTAATTCAAAAGAAAGAAGTGTATCTTTCAATCGTAATGTATTATTACTTTTGTTTATGAACTTTATTGTTAGAAATTTTGATTAAATTTTGTCTTTATTTGTAACGGAGGCTCGTGTTATTCTATTCTATATACCTGCTCAGCTCATTATCTATTCCACCTGTAAATTTCACAATTTCTATTGATATTTACTCGTTCCGGGCAAATTACACCGTCGGCGATCACCTCTAGATAACGATAACCAAAACCCGGAACATCCACCCCAACAAAGCTGGGAGGGAAGTATCTGACAGTCTGATTGCATTTCTTCACTTAAATCCTGAGTGAGTGGGACAGGTACAACTAAATTAATTTCATGATTAACCTGGTTATCTCTCTCAACATATTGGTACTCCTATAATTTATTTGCATCCCAGAAGTACTATTATTATATTTTAACTCATTAATTTTCTTCTTAACTTTGTAAGGGCCGTAATACCTAATCTGAAGAAACTTTTGAAGAATGAGCAAGAGAGACAGAACTCTATCACTGCCCTCAAAAGTTCTCTCCATTGTAGTTCTGTCAAACCATAATTTCACTTTTGATTTGAATTGCTGGATGCCAAATTCAAGCATAACTGGCTGGAAAATTCCAGATATAAAATTTGACCCTTGATCAGATTGGACAGATCTGGGACGGCCAAATTGAGAAAAATTTCACTAATGGCCCTTTGAAACAAATAGGAGATCTCAGGATCTTTTTCCTGTTCGACAACAAGTGAGTGTCATTTGTCACCCTAATTAGAATAAAGATAATGAGTAGTTAAAAGAGGATCACTTCGATGAATACCTTTTGATTGATCCAAACAAGGAGTGAAAGTGACCTCATCAAAAGCCTGACCAATATATGTGTCAGCTAAAGGAGCACCTTCCTGATCAGCATCATTCTCAAGAGCTTTCTTCGCTATAGCAATAGTAACTGCACAAGCTGGGTATAAATCAGAGAATTCTTTTCAATAGGTTCGACTTTCTGATTGAAACAACTCTTGTCAGTTACAAGTGGATTAACCACAATCTTATCTCCAGCTAGGTCGTTGCCTAGTAATAAATGAATGCCCTGAACGGGTAAAGAATTCACTATTCCGATTGTCACGGGTCCTGAGACTAAGTCTGACTTTACACCATGGAGAGGAACACTTTCACTCCTTGTTTGGATCAATCAAAAGGTATTGATCACAGTGATCCTCTTTTAACTACTGAAGCCACTAAAGTACCTGTCTGTTATTTTATCAAAAATGGAATTCTTATGAGCAAATGGAGACCTCCCTAGGTACCTGCTGGTGACGAGTGGTCAGTGAACTATCAAACTGTAGTTCCAAAATCATACAGACGGGAACTACTTAGTCTGGCCCATGAAACTCCTTTGGCTGGTCATTTAAGGATTAATAAGACTTAATCACAAGATCTTGACTCACTTTTGTTGGCCAAAAATCAAATGTGATGTTTGTAAATACTGTAGATCTTGTCATACTTGTCAAATGGTAGGAAAACCCAATCAGATGATACCTAAGGCTCGTCTGCAATCTATTCTTACATTTGACTAACCATTTAGCAGAATAATGGTAGACTATGTTGGTCATTTACCTAAGACCAAGTCAGGCAACCAATACTTGTTGACCATTATGTGTGCGTCAACAAGATTCCCAGAGCCAATTCCTTTGAGGAATATAAAAACTAAAACAATAGTAAAAGCTTTGATAAAGTTTTTTTTTCTCAATTTGGCCTTCCCAGATTTGTCCAATCTGGTCAAGGGCCAAGTAATATGTCTGGAATTTTCCAGCAAGTTATGTACGAATTAGGCATCCAACAATTCAAATCTTCTGCTTATCACCATGAGGGCCAAGAGGCTTTAGAAGGATTTCATCAGACTTTGAAAATATGATTCGATCATATTGTTTTGATACAGGTATGATTGGGATGAAGGCAATCATTTACTATTGTTTGCTGTTAGGGAGTGAGTTCAAGAATCTTTAGGATTCAGTCCTTTCGAACTAGTTTTTGGACATACTGTGCATGGACCATTGAAGTTGTTGAAAGAGAAACTTATTTTTAATGAAGATACTGAACTTAATTTTCTCGATTATGTTTCCAATTTTAGGTGTAAGTTGTGAAAGGCTTGCGAGGTTGCTAGAGCGAATCTGCACTTTACTCAGTCAAAATTGAAATTAAGGTATGATAAAAACTCAATGGAAAGGAGTTTTCAGCCTGGTGATAGAGTTCTGGCTCTATTGCCCATACCACAAAATCCTCTTCAGGCCAATTATTATGGTCCGTACACGGTTGAAAAGAAAGTAAATGATTTAAATTACATCTTAAATACTCCTGGAAGGCGAAAACAAAAACAACTTTACCACATCTTAATTCTACATCTACATGCTTTGTCCTACCCAACCCACGTGACACGCTTGTGACATCCACGGCAGGGGCGCTCTACAGATATTATGAACTTCTGAGAGAGTGACGGTTGTAAGATGTAGTTTTTTACATGTTCAGCATGCACAACGGAGAGAATATTAGCATACCTCTATGTTACATTCAAGTACTGTGGCAGAGATTGTTTTGGATATTGTACGTCTGGAAATTCTAAGCACACACAACCAAATTAACCGCTCTAATGTGCACAAAAAATGTACCTGAAATGGTGTCAAGTACACTATCTTTAACAAATAGTAAATAGGGAATGGGAATTTTGCTAGATAAGACAATTTCAGCTTTTTAATGTGCAATAAAAGAATTAACAAATCAATAAAATAAAAAGAAAGTCATTAACTTTTTTCTACTATATACCTTTGAAGTCCTGAAATTTAAAACGAGCAAGCGGAGCTAGCAGTAAGGACAAACTGTATAGCTAACAACTCATATTAAATGTACCAATCATAAACCAAAATAAAGGGAATCAAAGGTTATGCAAACAATAGCCAAAATGCGCTTGATCAGTAAGGAAAACCGTGAAAATTTTCCTTTTGTTTTAATATACTAAACTACAGAGCGCCACCTAAGTTGCATCTAAAGCACGCTAATATCTATTGACATCCGGTTACAGACTGTGCCTTATTCATATTTACCGATGGCTCAAATACATAAATCCACGTATGGTTTCTAACTTTGATTTGAGTCACAAAATCGCTCTCATTTTGGTATGTCACATGAAGACATTTTGATAACAATTACTTTATTTTACTGTGCAAAATTATAATTATTTTCATTTGAGATTATATGAATCACGATTAATTAAAAATCTCGTCCGAGGTTCACCTGAGGTTCACCTACTATTAGCACTGTTATCATTGTTGTCATTTCAACATGATTTGGTTACCACATCTGTTATATATATATCATTCGCTACATTTTCATATATCGTATTTCGCCAATTCGAACATGTACACAAGCTTTTATGCGAAAAAACACAGATAAGTCTGAAAGTAATATAATAAACTGTCTTGATTATTTATTTGTTATGTTTGTGCTATTATAATCTAAAAAAAGAACTTTGTGGTGAACGCATCATTTATTGGAACTACATTACACTAGAGAAATCTGGTAAATTAGAAAGATTTGAGCTTTCCGCCTGTTCCGTTATATTTGGCCTTGACCCTCGACATGTTACAATATCCCGCTAAAGGAGACGTAAATCTGAAAGGTGTTTAAAAAGAAATACCGGAAATTTCGACACCCTCTCTCGTTGCAAAAACGAAGCGTAGAAATATAGGGGCAGCAGAATTGCCGACGAATTGAAACATTCATAGCGTCGTTGGGCTATCAGAAATCACTCTTCCTAATGAAAGTGAGATCAAATATCTTGACCTCAGGAAAACAATCCAAAGACCTGTATGAAAAGACTATAAAGTTAGGATATAAAAGGAAAACAAATTAAGAAAAGAAAATAACAATACATTAACTCAAGATGCAAAAACCACAACAACACGCACAAACAAAACAACAGAAGGACAAATCAAAGAAAATAGCAAGACACACAATAAAACAGTACCAAAGAGTTAAAACTGAAAATGATAGAAATCCAATCCAAGAAAAGAAAATTAATAAATAAATAAATGAACGAATTACTACTACTACTGTTGCTACTATCTATTACTACTATTAGTATAAAGTCTAATTTAACTCTAAGTTATAAACGTGATTTAGGCATCATGGAGGGCGCAGATCTCCGTTTTGAATCCTTAAATAGGAATGGAATATATAGCTACAAAATTAAGAACATTATTTGAGATAACTGCTAACTCCAATGTAATACTTCTACAAGCGACAAAATCTTTAGAGAGAAGAAAAAATATCTAACAAATCGGAAGACAAGTAAATCAATAGTTACGTGGATTTTTAGTATAAACAACGCAAATGCAGGCGTACCAATACTACTACTAATAAATAATAATACTAAATAATAAACTATCGTTGGAGAGTAAAATAACATGTTAAATTATTCAAAATCAGAGTAGTGCATATGAAACTTACCGAACGAAACCGAATAAGTGTTTATATAGATTCTAAATATAAGAAAAGGCAATTAAAATTTATAAAAACCACAAATGAATAAACACAACTGCTCTATTTATAAAAACTAATGATAAGATGGAACTTTAAAACATGATTGGATATAAATAGAAGTATACTCTTAGCACGCAGAGATGTATATAACAAAAAGCCAATTGGAGATTGTATTGAAAAGAATAAGATACTAGACGCACATAGAAACTAACAAAAATGACATCTGATCGAAATATACCTTTAAGAAAGTAAACAACTTTTATAGTCACTTAGATAAATTTTATATTGTTATACACATGGGATCCCAGTACCGAGCGAATTCAATGCCTGCGTGAGCCTGGCTTTGAAATATATGTTTCCTCTATTTGCAAGGACCTCAAGACAACAGTCATTGTCAATGTGTCTCTAATCGCCTAAAGACACAGATCAACAAACTCGAAAAACGTTACCCTTGTGTGTTTTGCTTCCATTTCATTTGTATGACCCATCAGTATCGATTCCAAGCCGAGAATTAATTCTTCATGCTATGCAATAAAAAACCCAACCCAAACACCCAATAGAAAGAATTGATCCTACCTCAAATTACTAAACACTTATGCTTAATATTATCCACATAATTCCCCATTTAAAAATAGGTAGTGTCCGTTTTGCTAAATTGATCCATATCTTTCCATGGAGCTCTTTAATTTGTAACAAAAAGATACGGAATTTATTTCATGAATTTGACGGGTACATTTCTGTTTGAAGTTACTACCATTACTACTGGAAATTCAGGAATACTGCTATTTTATACACTGCTACAACCATTAATACTAAAGCGATTCTGCTATCGGTACTAGATTTCTTACATGAAAAGTGACAAATTAAGGAAATTTACAGGAACAGTTCAATTTCCCTTTCTCCTTTTTGTGTTTAATCTATGACATTTCAACTTTTTGAACATTTCTTTAAAATATTGAAGAAAGGATCAATGCTTCCCTCCGTTGCATCTTGCTTCGTAATTCCACATGAATTTTTTTATAGACCGTATCAGACCTATTCACTGCCAGATTGATTAGAACAGGTCACGTGATAAATACTTAGCAATGCACACAGATATTTCTGAGGTAGATGTAAATTCACAAATTACAAATACTGCTGTTAAAATTAATTTGCCAAAACAATCCTATATGGCGCTATAAAATAGTTATATTTCTCTCCTCAAACAAAAACTAAGACATAATAAAATTCGATTGTGTTATACATAAAAGATTGTAAATTTCTCTGGCATTAATTTTCACCTTTGTTTTAACGTTCAAAATATTGAGTAGATATTCGAAACGTAGTATCATGTACGATATTATGTCGCACGGCCAGTGCTCGACGAATCGCATTAATGTAACTGAGCGATATTTTCATTTCATGTTATTTATATGATAAATCATTAGCGAGAGGACATTCTGTGCAATAATTGTCAAGGCGTAGGTCGCTCCACGTTATGGGGAAAATGTCCTCTCACAAATGTTTTATTTTGCATTAAATTCATGGCCAAAATATAGAATATTTATCTTGTTCATGACCTGATATACGAAACGTGTATTGGTATGGGTTCTGCGATGTAAATTCACGGCTTATGACTTCAAAGGCGCAAAGGATAAGATCTTTCTCGTTCAAAGAAAAGAGAGTTTTCACCAATAGCACTTATTTAAGAATTAGTTTCTGGACCAACATATGCTTATGATTATAATGAAACGTATGACTTTTGTAATCTATATGCCATATTTCAGGGTCATGACAAGTCAAATGAAAACGTGCTATCTGCACTTAGTTAAAAACTGAATATCTTGTCCTCTATGTGCGCATTCTGCACTAATATATCTTTGTAGACAACAAGGAAGTAAGAGCCGAAATTTTGCCAAATTAGTTCCTAACCAATGCATTTATAGTTTGTACATTATCATAAACGGTATATTGAAAGAAGGTTCCTGACTCTTTTGTTTCTAAAACCATGTAAAGTGTACAAGTGTACAGCAAGGTATATGGGGGCGCTCTACAAATATTATGAACTTCTGAGAAAGTGGTGGGTGTATGGTGAAATTGTTTACATTTGCAACATGCACAATGGAGAGAATGTTGGCATACTTCTATGTTACGTTCATGTATTGTGGCTGAAATTTCACTGGATATTGTACTTGTGGAAATTGTAAATGATCTAAGCACACAGCTAACAAAAATGACTGCTCCCTCGTGCTAAAAAAAATCAGCCTGAATTAGTCTAAAGTACACTATCTTTAGAGTTATCAAAATAGGGAAAACGAATTTCGCCAGACTAGACAAAAACAGCTAATGAATGTGCAATGAATGAATTATCAAATATATAAAATGTGAAAGAAAGTTATAGGCTCTTTGTTTACTATTTACCTCTGAAATCCAGGAAGTGAAAATGACCAAGCGGAGCTAGCAGATTTTGAAAGATGCACATTTAAAGTAAGGCCAAGCCGTATACTCTATAACCCATATTACACCCATCAATCATATACCAAAATAAAGGGAATTAAAGGTTCTTTGAATAATACCTAAAATATACACGGTCCTTTTTAAATAGCCAGTATAACCAGTGAGGACACCCGGGGAAATTCTTTTCCCTATGCAAAATACGAAACTGGTGAGCGCCACCTATGAACATATATCCTCGGGTTAACTAAGCGCTGTTTAAAGCATTGTACCAGTCAGCAGTCAGCAATACAACCGGGAAAACTATCTCAAGTCACAATGGGAGTATTAATAACACAGCTGTAAGATCAAATCAAGGAAGCAAGCAATGGCAACATCGAGCGAAGATATGATTGCTTCAGACGAGATGGAATGGAATGAACCAAGAATATCAGCAGATTTGAACTGCTCATTCTCTCAGAAGGCGTTTAAGTCTCCTAGATGGCTGCGATGTGTGCATGCATTTTGCCAGGACTGTCTATAGTCACATATATCCAACACTGTGTCTTTGTATGGAGTTCTGCTGCTTAGTATAAGAAAATGAGTTTCACTCTAAAGAAGAAATTTCCACAGGCAAATGGGTGTTACTATCTTCTCTGAATACAATATTTCTTTCTGTACTAATGAAGCGAAAAGTGAAAGTTGATCTTGTGTGTAACGTTTGCCAGGCTGAGGATCTTAACTCCACTGCCGAAGACTTGTGAAGTATTTCTGCTCAGGCTTTGGCGGGAATTGCTCAAAAGTTAGAGGACCAAGACTGTCGACAACTAACACTATTCTGAAAATTAAAGAATTACTAACCAAACAGGATACTGTTCTGCAAAATCATTCATTACACAAACATGCACACAATCCTATTTAATTTTTCTGTACAATTCATGAAATTGTCGAGCATGAGATACTTGTTTGATGAGTGCAAATATATCAGACGCATTGAATCAGGTGAAAGAGAAGATGTAAAAGTTTGAAGGAAAAGGGAATAAGTTTTAAAATATCAGTTTATGTAACCTAGAGAAGCTTGAAAAATGCAAATGAACTGACTGCTGAAATACGACGATTGAAACAAAAACTCAACGATGCTTTAGATGCTCTTGAACAAAAGAAATGAAAGAAAAAGGGAACAAGATGTTTGAAGAAGAAAAGGAGATAGAAGAACAATTGAACCATGGCTGTCAATCTCATATAACAGCAATTCGGAATTCAAATAGCGTTGCAGAGCCAGCAAGTAAATATACGACAGAGTCACAAATGTTTATATTTACAAAACACAATAACAAACCATCTCTCAATGCCACAATGATACATTTTAGGACAAATACTCCAATAATAACATCGTAACATTTCAGTTAAAAATCAACCACAAATGGAATCTATTACTACAATCCCAAGAGGTGAATTAGGTAGAATATGGATCACGAGAAGTAACATAGGGACACTATGAAGTGATGGATTTATGACTCTAAAGGAATATGGAGCATAACCTATAAATGTTAAGGAGGTAAAACTCTCAGAAGATATGACACCTCGGTGTTCATGTGTAACATTTAAAAGGGATATGCAGATACTTCTAGTGGATAGAAATAATAAAAGATGTCAACTTTTGGACGCTTCATACGACAATGCCACTAGTTATAAATTATGAAGGGTTCTTTAGAACCTGTGTATGATATGAGAAAACGAAGTAGCATGGTCATTGCGTCCCGAAAAGTCAGTTCGCAACCTATCCTTGCATGACAAGTCAATCACACCCATCAGGCAGATACGTACCCAATACCAGTGTTTTGGTATTGCTGCCTATAATTTAGAAGAGTTGATAATATCCGCACCTTATGATGACGGAAAGAAGTGTTACTGGAGCATCGTCACTCTGGACAGGAAGGAGGAAGTCTGCCACGAGTTTGATTGAAATGGTACAAACCAGAACTACGGAAATATTAATGCCTTAAAGACCCGCTTGCATTTGTCTGTATATGATGACAAATCTTTGTATGGCTTTGGCTTGGAAGGAAGGAAATATTTTACGTTCAAGCTAATTCATTGGACTGAAAAAGTGCTGAATAACAGTTTGAACTAAATCACTACTTTGTCATTGTTGTGAATTCATTCATGGATGTTCTGGATTATATCATTGGGATACATCAGGGCTTTTGGCACATCAGCTTACGCAAGACTATTGGCACATTCAATACTGGAATGCATACGGAGAACTCGGTATTTTTGAGGATTATCATGGATTCATTCACATTACTGTAAATTTCTTTTATATTTTTAGTTTGCTATTTATTGAAAGTTACTAAATTTCTTTGTTTTGCGTTTTAGTTTACTTCCTTTGAGAACATAGAGTCGTAACAAGTGACTTCATTACGTGTATAATGATGCCGATGGGGAGAGTTGCAGTGTGAGGCCTTAATGTGACGTGATGTAGAATAACCGATGTGATTTCGTCCATAGTCAAAAGAACAATATGCTGAGTGCTTCTAAAGTTGAGGGATCGAGTTTATTGTTGCTTCTTAGCTGTCGGGGGGTTTCACAGTTCTTAAACATATATCTTACAGACATATGTTTCTATCCTTTCTCACTACATTTTGTTTTTAAAATAAGTAAGACGATTTATTAGCCTATACTTTATTACATGTCACAAACCATTTTGAACAGATCTTGAAAGCTAAAAGCAGATTATTTCATATTAAAATGTTTGAAGACCGCACTACTCAGCAACCTTTCACTCTCGCCGTATTGGCTGGTACGGCAGCAGGCTATTAGACCAATAAAAAGCATAGGGCAATGAATAAGTCTGGTGGTAAGTCTCCCAATCTCCACCACCACATCTCACTCTCTTTCTCTTGTACGGTCTGCCAAGATCTGTTTTACCCCCCTCCCCACCCCGCCAACTGTAGAAAGATAAAAGTGAAAATCTGTGAAGAAACGAGAATGGCAGATTTTCTCCTGTGTCATGCGCGATGGCTCTGGACCCAAGAATGACAACAAAATGCAATCTCACGAACCAACGAAAAGAGAAAAGTTAGAAATGGAGGATAGATATAATTGTATATTCGGTAGCAATGTTAATTAAAACATAATAACGATTTCGATCAACTGTAAATACATTTAGATATTTGAATTACCTCTTGCTGTTTCATCATTTCGCTCAAGTTATACTTCGCACTTGTTTCAATATGTTAACTGATGTGTGAATGGCTGCGCATTCAATGCTCAAGTAGTGAACCATGCTGTGCAGAGTTCATTCATAACGTCAATATACCATTGCTTGTAATCAATCTTAACAGCTTTGGAAATCCAAGTATGTGCATTTGTATGTGATATACATAAAAATACGTATAGTATGTACGCAGTATATTTGATATACATTTAAAAAAGCATTACACTATGAAAATCAGAAAAAATATTGTTCTGTAATGGAAAATAATTTTTTTCAACAGTAAGAAAGTGTTTATTATTTCTTTATTTCACCACATAATCAAAGATATTAGCATCCATGGAAGAATGTTTTAAATAACACCGAACAATAGAATGGAGAAATATCAGAAACAAAACACTAAATGCGTAAATATATTGTCAAAGATGATCAATGAATATAATAACAATTGCAATAGATCAATATATATCATCTGATTCAAAATAGATATTTGTTTACCCAATAACTGGTACATATGGAACACATAAATACAAGTAGTTTAGAAGGTTATGATTTTAAAATATATATATATATATATATATATATATATATATATATATATATATATATATATATATATATATATATATATATATATATATATATATATATATAGATAGATAGATAGATAGATAGATAGATATATAGATATAGATATAGATATATATATATATATATATATATATGTTTGCTCAACGTTTCTACCCAATTTTGCAGATACTGATATTAAGGCATATAAGATTAGGTGTGCTGTAGCACAAGGTTAAGTAGATATTTAAGATGATTGTTTACTTTTTTTCAAAGAAGACTGTAATGTTAAAAGGTTGACGACCAAACAAATGCACGGTGAAATACATCTCAGCTTTTGAAATTGAAAGAGCAGGACGATTATTGTGACAGTTTTGAGACCGATGAAAATATTATTGTGCTAAAATAAAGAGAAGCCACATTTAATTAGTTATTCATAAACATAAAGCAAATCGCAAAAAGTAGCAGATATTGTGCAATTGTGTATCATGATTTATTCTGTTCAAGCAATTTTTAGGCTCTAGCTGGCATTGCAACAGACGTATGAATGATACTAAAATGTATATTATTACAAGGAAAGATCAATATTTATCCTCAACCTCGTGCAAGGAGATAATTATACGTTTTTAAATTAAAATCACAAATATTATTTGAGAAAATATGTTTAATATTGTGCAATTGTATTTTTAAACTAAAATAATTCCAATAATTGATGAATTCAAACTTTGAATAATTTTAGAGACCATTAATTGATTCATCTGTAAAAGGCCACATGCAACTATTAGATTTTACAATGCAAAATTGAAATGGCTGTCGACTAGATTGAATCAAACGAAATACATAAATACCAAAAGAGAGAACAATGAGCTCATTTTACAAAATGACAATGAAATCAACATGGAGGAAATCCAAAGAAAATGGAAAAGATGTATGAAAAACAAAGAATTACGTTCGAGAGTGATTGAACGGTTACAATGTGATCTATGAAGATTTGCAACTTAAGGTGAATTCATATTAATATTGTATTGAATCATTAGTACTATAATAAATTGTGCCAGGAATGAGAGTTGCGGATGCATTTGCTCATAAAGACTCTCTTAAAAATGTACCATTTTCCATGACATTCTCGGAGTTTATGTCGATTATATCCAGTTGGTTGCACAGTTATTCGACAAACGCATGTGTCACGTTTTCCTGTTTCAATTTAAATACATTAAACTTTTTAGCACTCTTATGCCTTGTAAACTAGGCTGTATCCGGTTACTGAGCCTAGAGATTATAATCATGTGGCTAGTCCAGCATTCTGAACTTCTCATGGCCTTCGTCACTAGGACATCCTTGTTGGCACTTCTCCTTACTATGATGCTTGTGCTTGAAGCATGAGTACAGCTAACACATCTTGTTGCGGTTTGGCAGACTGAATACAGAGTTGCTGATTAGGACATTGTGTTAAGTTCATTTTCTCATCAAGAGGAGTCCGTTGTTGTTGCAATCTCCAGCATCTATTTTGGCAATGGCATGGCATTGTCTAGCGATCTGTTCTAATTCTAGTACTGAAATTTGATGCGATTGATGATTCAATACAGAGATGTTTGATTCATAAACATCGGCTACAAAAGGCCCATTTATACGCAAACAATTCAGTATCTAACAAGGCAGCCTTCAATACCATCAAGAGCTCAGCTAAATGAAACATCAGAATGTTGCTTGATTAAGAGCAATAAAGCAGATGGAATTCACTTCCACGTAGACATACATGATATATGGAGAACTTATACGTTGCTAGGAAGACAATCTGCGGCCCATCATCTCCATTACTGAGTGCTGACAGCTCCATGCTGCTCTCTAACAAAGAAGTGATACTTCAAGCTAAGCAGAACACTTTAACAGTATTCTCAATCATGAGTCATCTATCAGGGAGGAGGCAAATGATCGAGAACCGCAGGTAAAATTCAACAGAACACTTGCTTATCCCCCAGCGCTAACTACAACAGTGAAAGCAACTGGCCTGCAGTCAGATGGCAAACCACCTGGATCAATTGCTATACCAGCAGACGTTTACAAAGCTGGAAGCTAGTACATGGCACATAACTGGTTGAACTCTTCCAGTCAACGTGGACTCAAAGAACTGCACCAATAAGCACAAGGATACATCCATCGTCCACTCGTACAAGAGGAGAGGCAACAGACAATCGTGTCACCACCATGCGGGCATCTCCTTTATGTCAGTAGACAGCAAAAGTTTTGCCAGAATTATGTTAATCATCTAGTACATCACATCGATCAAGGGTTCTTGCCAGAGATACGGTGTGACTTCAGAACGAGAAACCGTTTTGCTTGGGAGCTATGAGAACTCCATGACAAATGTCAAGAACAGATCTCCAACCTAAACACGACATTCATCATCCTGTTAAAAGTCTTTGACATATCCAGCCGCGGAGACCTTTGAACTATCATGAAAGAATGTCTTTGCTCACAGTCATTCATATTGATGGTTCAGAAATTTCATTATGTCATGACAGCCATTCCCAGGGCAGTGTATCGGCCACAACCCTCTTAAGTGTGATGTTTGCTGATGCATTCTATGGTTAAAATACCGGGATTGATATTATGTGCAACAAGCTCCACAATCTGAGGAAGCTAGGAGCAAGGACGACGTTACAGTAAGTGTCTGTTAGTTCCCTTTAACGATTGGTATCTGAATTCCATATCTGAGTATGATAAACAGCACAGTATGGACCATTTTGTTCAGACTATGAACATTTCGATCTCACAATCGGTATCAAGGAGACAGAGGTGATGCACCAACCTGTACCAGGAAAACCCTAGGTAGAGCATACCATCACATCAAATGTCCAAACCCTCGTCGCAGTGGACAAGTTCATTTATCTCGACAGCATAATGTCAAAATGTCGATAATGAAACCAGCGCCAAAACCGCTAAAGCAAATGCGACCTTTAGCAGATAACGTGCAAATCTGGGAGGTGCCAGTCAACAAACAAAATGTAAGGTCTTCAATACCATTGTGTTGCGGATCCTTTAGCATGCATGCAAAACCTGGGGAAATTACAGACGCCCAATAAGTTGAATCATTTTCATATGAGCTGCCTGAAGAAACTGATGAAGATAAGATGGCAGGACAGAATGGGAGAACTTGCGGTTCACACGTGGCAGGCATTCCAAGCATCTACCCTCTGCTGCCGAAAGCACAGTTGAGATGTACAAGACACATCAACAAGGTGTCAGATTAGCAACTACAAAACATGATGTACTGCAAGCTGATAATAGGCAAATCAATCTTAGGGTGGTCAGAAGAAATGCTTCAAAGAGTCATTCTAGTCAGCCCTAAACCACTACAACATTAACCCTGAGTCTTGGGAAATCGCGCACAGTATCACGCCAAATGCCGGAGTCTCATCCATTCTGGAGTTACCGATTTTGAACTGGGGAGAAATGCAGAGTTAGTGCAGAAGGAAATCTCAGAAATGCAGGATGTTTTTATTGATCAAGCAAAGTCAACTGATATTCATTTCTAGCGTGTCAAAGACAGTTCATAGCGTAAAACCATCATCAAACCGGTTAGTAATATCATGGTCATCTTCCACCTAGCAGAACAAAAGCAAAACAAATTATAATAAATGCCTGAAATAATTGATTATCTAATTCTGACTCTCTCTCTCTCTCTCTCTCTCTCTTTATATATATATATATATATATATATATATATATATATATATATATATATATATATATATATATATATATATATATATATCACTGGAAAATGATGCAATGAATAATGAATAGACGCAGCATTATTATCACCATCATTGTTTTTATTTATATTTAACGAATATCGATTTAATTGGAAAATATTCATAATTTGAAAATATGAAAATTAGAAATTATGGTTCTAGAATTGTATGGATAATTTTTGCTACTGTACCTCTAATAAGAATACAAGAAAAACTGCTATCGCAGAACATATTATTTCAATATTATACAATATTTATTGCAGTAACAAGTATATGCCATCTTAACTGATACACATAATTTGGCCAAAGATTTGGGCAAGATACGTTTTTCCTAAATATTATTTTTTAGGTTTATAAATTCTCATTATATAAAGACAAATGCCAGCCAATCATAGGAAAAGCCTAATCAGAATTACCATTTCAGAAGACTGTAGAAATAATGAGTTTATGCTTTGATACAAACATTGTGAATAAAGAAAATTCACTATTTTTTAAAGATTTCGTGACGTTTATATTTTGGTAATATTTCTTTATCTCTTGTATGGCTTCTTTCCGTGTTTAGGATGCCTCCTCATGAAGCAAAGTTAATGCATTCTTCATCATACAGGCTTAAACAATTTGACGTTGAGATCAAGATCATAAAATTTATATATATTCTTCAATCATGGGCTCGATATAGAAACTTGGACTTTTCTAGCGATGAAAGGTGTTTGTTTACGTTTTGATCCAATTAATGGGTCCCATTTCTGAACCATTACTAAACGCTCTATTACACAAGTAACAAACATTAAGTATTTTATTATGCAGGCACTTTTTCATTTTGTTGTAGGTTTAAAATCAAAACGCGAGACATCATCTCCCTCTGTCTCTTTCCGTTTGTCTGTCTGTCTATCTATCTCTCACTCTCCTACAAACAATGATAGGGCCTTAGCGACTTATCCTCAATAATGCAGGTAAACTGTCTGAGTCAAGAGATAATTCAATACATCAACAACAACCAACGTCATCGCTTATCATCGAGGCTAAGGAAACGTGTGAAAAACTGGAGTTCACTCTCGTGAATAGGCTGCATGTTAGCGGAATTAGATGTTGATCAACATAGCTAGAGCAATGTACGTAGGTTACACGTTTAATTGGGGTCACAGGCTTTAAGTTTCCACTGCACTAATTTAACCATATCACTGTATTATTGTAGTCCCAAAAAATAGAAATAGTTGTTTATGTCCTTTTCCTGAAGATTTACAATACAGGGAAATTAGTTGCTAGCATTCAGTAGAAATCAGTATTGAGGCGTAATCCGAAATAAATTGTACTGAAATCAGGCTCTGGACTATTGCATCATAAGACACAGCAAACAAGAATAATTCAATCAATTTCTGAAAGGACACGTCGATTAAAAATTTCAGGTATTTTTTATGCATTTCCATTAATGCGATTTTATAACTTTAATCAACTGGTCACTAATGACGTTCAATAACATGAATTAACGGCCGCGCTTTTCTCAAGTAAAAAAATGAAAAAAAAGTACAGCATTGTAAGAACTATTGTAATGTAAAGTAGTGAACATGAGGTGGAGACAGAGATTCAGAACGAATATCAACTCAGCAATGCAACAATATTGATCACTACCAAACATGGTGTATTCCTTAGGTGCCTATTCACACAACGGTTTACAGAAGCCTTTGTTTATTTATTGTATGAACAACATAAGAACACATACATTAGTAATGCTTGTATCAGCAAACGTTGCACCGACATTCATTGTCTCTCTCTTGATTAGCAAAGTACATGACAACACAGTTTATGGTAATGGCCTTAAATTAGCCAATTTGCTATTGTACAACAAAGTATCCACTATCCACTTAACCATGAACAGAAAAGAAAATGATGATGCTTTTATGATGGATGTTCGTTTTGTATCTGATGGTTTGTTTGAACTTGAAAACAAACATCTGAAATGAATTATGTATAGACATATTTAAATACATTTGAATTAATTTGTGAGGTAAGCTAATTGTCGGTAAATACCGGTTGCATTACATTACGTAGTGACCGAAGTTTTCTTTTACATCATTATCATATCTCCAACCTTTCTGTGCAGCCAGATTAACAAGAAAAAATGGTTATTGAAAATAAAAAGGAGATAGCGATTCAATGCAAGCATACATTATATAAGTGATTAGAGCTACTGGACAATACATACTAAGTAACCCATGCACTGTTTCTAACTGTCGACTGCATTGTAAATCGATGGTAACTAGAATTATATGTCTTCATTAGTTAGCTACACGGGGGATTTATAGGTCTGTGTTTTACAGGATAGAAATATTTGCAGAATTAAACAGACACGAGTCAAACAAACTAGAATAAAGAAAACTATTTAAGACTATTTAAAACTATATTCCATTTTAAATAAGCATGCATGAAATAGAAAGTCACCAAAGAACATGATTTGATTCATTGGAAGTAAAGCATAAAAAAATGTCAGTCAGCATTCACAATAGACCTAATATACCTTGTGTAACGGAGGAGTTTAAAAACAATAAAACCTCCTTAACTGATTTGGCGATCGTTAACTAGGGAATGACCTCCCACGGTGTTATTCCCCAGTGTGGACGGATAGATGGAACGTTAACAGAGAGCTGAGCAAGGCTATTGAAAGAAATAAACAACTACGAGCCCCCTTTTCCAATAAATAAAAATAAATTTAATCAATTAGTACATAACCAAAATTTCACTTTCCAATCCAACAGATTTACTAAAATAAATGTAATCAATTAATACATAACCAAAATTTCACTTTCAATTAATACATAACCCAAATTTCACTTTTCAATCCAACAGATTCACATTGATAGAATTTGGTCGCAGTGTTCAATTTATATCATATTACGAGTACTGAATTAATGAGTACAATTCCACGCTTGACAGCATCACCTGACGTCTGTCTCCTCTTGTCTTGTTTCCACGTATAATGCGCGCGCTTTGGTCTTCTTTCTGACCCCTGATTATTCCGACCTCTCTTAGATACGGATTTCCCCCTGACTCATCGGGGTTTTCCTTTTACTTCTCTTCTTTCTTCCTTCTCCCTTTCTGCCTTTCTCGGTATAAAGCTGCTTCCTTAAATACGAGAGTACTACGAGAGCTAGTTATGTTTTCACCCACTTATCTGCATATATATATATATATATATATATATATATATATAGCAGCATATATATATATATATATATATATATATATATATATATATATATATATATATATATATAAACTCTCTTTGTTCGTATTCAGATTAGCGATTCACACTGCATAAATTCTGACATAATGTGATCTTAACAAATAACTGTCCTTACAGGTTTCCGTATTTCGGTAAGATACACCGTTATATTAGTACCAATGACCTTAGCTTGAAGTTCATTGCCCTCGCCGCATAGCAACTGATTAGGAATTACCACGTGTTCTCTACAGACACATGCGGCCGTATATACCAGCATATATTACTACACGCCTTATTTACATTTGACTAGTCAATTCTGTCCAATAAGATAAATTTTCAATTACTTATGGCATAATATTCACTAAATCTAGCTACAATAACCAATAACCTGCAAGATCATTTAAGCATTGCGAAATCATATATAAATATACAATTGTCATTAACTCACGACAACAATATCATCCTACACAGGAGATCAATTCATATATCATAAGAAAAATATGACACATTGAATATTAGGGTTACATGCAATCCCTCAATTCTATCAATGAACTGTAAAATTAAAGAATTAAATTGCATAACACTCTGACATATCAACAGAGTCCTACGAAATGAATACACGATACATGCGTGAATGATAAGCATATCAACACATTTGCATAAAACAAACAAATGAAATAGAATATTATATGGAAACTAAATTTGCGAGTCTTCAAGAGTCGGAGACGGAATTGGGGCTGTAGCGGAGACAGTCGAAGTCGACAGAAGAGTAGTCGTGGTAGTGAAAGTGGAGGAGGAGGAGAAGAGTCTAAAGAAAGTGGAGGAAGAGAAGGAGTCTAGAGAAAGTCGAGGAGAAAGGGGAGAAGGAAATGGGAGAAATAAGAGAGAGAAAGGATACACCAGATGATTCGAAATACAAGGACAGGTGGAAATCAATCTCACACTGCTCATCAAGTGATGTAATAGGCCGAGCGAAAGGAGTGTAATTGGAAATTTTAGTCATTTGATTATTGAATTGTTATTCGTTGAATTTCAACCTTTTTTGTATATTTAACCATCTAACCGTTGGCATTGCTGGTTGGAGGCTCGAAGCTTTACATCTATCTTTCACTAAATTTAACTTCAAACAAAATAGAGCTTGGGTGGGACTTCTATAATAGTTTAAATAAAACAATGGGAGCTCCCTACTCCAACCCTAACAATCACCCACAAAGACGTATAGTTAACACGAAGTTTTGTTTGACAAATCCCGGTATAAGTTCTCAGTTTGTTCAAAATTTCCAATACATAACCCGCTTAAGAAGCTCACACTTAGTACCTAACTGTGGTAGAGAAGGTTGTAAGGTGTATAATCTTAAAAGGCCTTTCGCTCTGCAAAGAACTGTACACATGTGTTAAGGGCTTCCATTTTCCTTTCATAGATACGCAGTTTGTTTTCGTATATACAATCGCAGTTTGTCTTCAAATGGCCTGGTTCACGGAAATAGAGATTTTATTTTTGTCCATAATCGCTAAATCTGTCAAATCCTTTCTGGAATTATTTTAAACAAAGAAGACAAGGCTCAATATTATTGCAGCTTCTGTACTTTTTAAATTTCCCCAACTAAGTTTAATCGTTTCCTATAAAATCATCTAGAACACAATTAGTCGCATCTTGCCAGTTGTAAGTATTGCATAATAGCAAGATCATCATAACAAGAGTTATTTTGATTTGGTCATTACGTATATTGTCTACACACTATAATGTGTTAGTTGTGTTGTACAAATGTATCAATGTGCTCGTTATGCTTTTGTTTGTTTCAAACAAATTATATTCAGTTGGAACAACACAGGTTGCCGCTTACTAACCTCCTCGAGCGTTTGCATGGGATCCATCATGTACATTTTGCAAAGTAGTACAGGTCACGGTAAATATACCAGCTTAAATTAAATACGTCCGACAACCAGGGCAGATAGATAACTGAATTTGATGTGAGGAACTAGGTTAGACAAGAGAAGAGAGATAGAGAGAGACAATAAGTCAAACATGTGACAGATGAATGTATTTGACCCATTAGGCACGGTTAGCGCTAACGATACTGTGGCGTTTTATTTTACAACAATCACTTCCAAATAAAACATCACTGGCATCATGGTCATTTTTCTCCTCACATCTTTGATGTTACTACAATAGCGATGATTATCAACATGATCATCATCATCATTATAAAACAAACAATAAATCTGAGTGTTATGATCATTGTTATTTGCTAAACTGTATGTTATCTGTCAGCTGTTTGTTCTCTAGGTCATCGATTGAACGCGAACTTCATTCTCTTTTCAGATAATAGGACACCTTTTGTGGAAATATATCCATATTCTGTATTCCGCAGATGACATTGACATATTGGGTTAACATTATTATTCGTACACATACGGTGAATCCTGGTTTGAAAGATAGCTGTAACATTATTAACAAAATATCTCTTTTACAGATCTTGGTTATCGGTATTGTCTTTAGGTATGGTGTCACCCATCCAATTACAGATATAGTACACGCATTGTTACAAACCAAACACGTGAGAAAATTAGGACAGTCATCTGTTTATGACAGATAATATAGTTTGAAATGCGAAACAACAAGGTTAGATCAGAGACAGAGAGAGGAGTTTTGTCTTACGACAAGAACGTTAAATTGAATAAAATACATCGATTAGTACGATGTTTATCTGATCAACGGTAAGAACAGGAAATACATCGTAGTGATATTAGTCAAAAAGAAATGTTATGTTTATTGTAGAAAGTGTGATATACAAAATGCATCGTGTCATGCTTAGAAGAGTTATTCATATTCGGTTTTTAATTATTTACATCCGAATATGCCAACTACCCACACACAAACGCACACAATATTAACAAACGTTAAATGAAACTTACCCAGTCCCCTCTGATATAATCAAATCATAGATCGTATTCTTGTCTAACCATATGTTGATTACGTTTTGTAGTAGTTTAGCGACGTTATGAAGTTCGCATGATTTCTGTTTTATTTTGGCATCCAATAAACTTTTTATAAAGGATTACAAACTAAGATGTGTCAGCCAACAGAATCGTATTCAGTGAAAATTTCCTATTACGATCATTAGCAGGACTAAAAGAAAATGAATATATATATATATATATATATATATATATATATATATATATATATATATATATATATATATATATATATATATGCGTGGTGGTCGATATCTCAAGCATTCAGCTTTCGAAATCATGTACGTATGTACGTACGTACGTACGTATGTATGTATGTATGTATGTATGTATGTATGTATGTATGTATGTATGTATGTATGCATAAAGAACTAATTTCATTAGAATCAAAACACACATACCCAAAGTTATAAGGCTTTATTTTTTAACAGACTGGTGGCCCGGGTGTAAGACAGATCCCCCAATCCAAAGATTAAATTTATTATTTAAGGTAATAAAATAGAACCTGGCTCCTTTCTCAAACGTAGTGCAAAATCTTGAAATGTGCACTCCCTTCCCTCCTAACTACACAGGCACAGGGTGAAATAACGGAATAAAATACAACTGGGGCTTATCAGACATACCTGGCATAATGTAATCCTTCGTATGCGTCAGTGTGTGATAGGGAAATTTCAGGATGTCTAATGAAGGGTTATTTTTGTCACATTACGGAATGAAAAATGAGAATCGAAATCAAAATGTTGTACGGTAAAAAATGATGCAACATTCAAACCACATAACAGGTCCTTAAGATGTAGGGTAAACGTTTGGGGATTTGCGTCGAGTTTAAATGATGTTTAAACACATTTTGTGTAAAATAATGGTATGGATCTACGTTCATTCTTGAGATAGAATTGATTTACCATTCATAGCTAACAATCAGAATATGAATCAGAAATAAATTGCAATTACAACGGCGGCTTCATTCGCTCCAATCGGACTGCATGAAAGCTGTAGATGCAACTAAGGTGACACATATGAAATGCCCACAGGACACTTTAATTCCAACACTGCACTACATAAACGTTTTGCAATTAATATTTATTACCTTGATTATTGTGACAGAATGCTCAATTGATGATGGACGTCGGCGAGGTTTTGCTCATTGTGTGTGCACAATATTGTTCACGACTCTGGATAAAGGTCGAGGTATGATAAGGATTTTCCACCTCGAAAATCCATATTGATAAGAACCTTAGGTCGTAATGCAAGAGTGGTCTGAATTTGGGGTTGGACAACACTGGAATAAAGAAGGGATACATGGCTGTTAAGATTTCCAATTGCTATGGTAGGAGTTGATTTCGTACCGGCTTGGTCATGATGTGATTGTTTCTAAAATGTCTTTAAACCATCTGCCTTTAAGCTTTGCTACTTTTATTTGCGATTGTCTGCTGAGAAAGATCGAATATATCCAAAGTTCTGGGACAACTCCAGGAACGCATGCTATATTGAATGTATCTAGTAATTAGTAACTGTTCTGAGGTTTTGGGGACATTTTAAGGCTGTTTCGGTATCGAAATTTTCACATCTAACTGCCATTTTAGGAATTAGCATAGATTTTCGTTCGTCGTTATAAAACTGCAAAATAATCCGAAGAAAAACAATCATAGCCTTTTGTTTTAATACGTGGTATTCATGAGAGCCTGAAACAAATTGTTCCACCCTGAACAAAGAGCAACTGTGACATAGTACCAAACAAAAAGAATCCAGTTTAGAAAAGTAGTCGTTCCGCTGTATTCTTAGAACCTTGCGCTATTCAACAGGGACATCTCTCTGTCTGCACCTAATAACACAGCTTTGCACCAAGAGGTCATATAATATTTTCTCAGTACGACATAAAACACAGGATGTTAAATAAAAAAAAATTACATTTGTAATATAGTGTCTGAAATATATAAGAGAACTGGTGCATCTGAAAAGAGTGAGTATTCTGTTTTATTCTCTCACAAGTAGACACGATCCCCGACTATAATAGTTAACTGTCTGCATTAGTGAGAGCTCTTATATAACAGATGGATTTAAACCACTAAAATAATGAAAAGCAGAAGTTGCCCATGTGAAAGAGATGTAAAAGGGCCGGGAAAAAAAAAGATATTTTATTTTCGAAATCTTTTGGGGTTTATTAAACATAAATTGTCAGGATTTTACATGTTCCCTTACATCACCACCTGACCAAGTATATCAGTAATTACCTTACAATTATTTCCCATCCTGATTTTTACTTATATTGTGTTCCTTTAATTAGACACAACACACACACACACATTCGCACAGAGACTCACAAATATTGTACAGAATGAACGATTTATTTACAACCCCAAGGTGTTTTACAATGCCTGTTTGTTTGGTTGATATGAAAGTAAAGACAAACTAAGAAATCCAACCAGCAGATGATAAATGGGTCCATGTTGTCTTAAACTCATCACTTCTGTTACTCACTTTGGCGACATATTTTTTCCAGTCTTTTGTATGATAAAACACAATTGTTATCATAGGTAAGACTTTGGAACCACAACATGATCTGTATATAACATATTTTTCAAGGAAATTTAGAAAGTTGATAAGAACATCAAAGTTTTTATTTTCTATCAAGAATATTTTCGTGCAATTTTAAAATCTAAATAGTAAGTTTGGATCCACGCCACAAATAATTTCCGAAATTTGTTTTGCTCCCTCAAAGAAAGTCGATTTATCATGATCACTTAAATTAATCTCTTTCAAAAGCTGGTTTGTGGCAATTTTTCAATGTAGAAATCTAAAATTAAAACTACCCAGTTTGTGTGTCTTTCCTACACAGGTTAACCAAACCAAAAGAGTTGGTCCATTTATTTTCATCAATTGCACACCCTAGCTGAGCAGCAGAGGGGGTGAACAGACCATTTTTGTTCGAGACCTTATTTATGAAAAATAAGCCTTCCTACGAAAAGGAAATCTTAAAGTCAATAACGTTAAACCACGACCTAGTTAGCTCATTTTGTTACTTTTCTCTGACGCGCATTTTTATTTGTTTCGTTTACGTGTTGGTCACTCAACGTTGGTCGTTCACCCCCTCTGCTGCTGTAAATTAAACAGCCATTATAAATATTATCAATAATGATTGGAGAACCACACTCAGCTAGATTAGATCGAGAGCGACTAGATGCAATCAAAAAATATTTACCCGTCCGTGATTTAGTTAAACAACTACAAGCGCGTCAGCAAACACCTGAAGAATTTGCAAAAGGTGCAGAACAATTATTTAAACCGATTGTCGAACCAACAAAGAAAATTGTTACAGCAACTGAGGCAACACAAAGAGCTCTTGAAACATTACCTATTGATATTGCTGCTCGTATTCAAGCAGCTCAACCTGGGGCTCAACCACAACAACAACCACCACCACAACCACAACCACAACCACAACCTAAACCACCAAGAACCAGAATTAAGATAATAGATAAATTTATGCCTGAAGGTATTGCTGCTATCAAGGACCCAGATAAATTACTTGATATTGCCGCGTATGGATATGATGAAAGAAAAAAATATGTAAAACCAGAAAATATTAAATCTCTAAAACGTGCTGATTGGATCAAGGATGTATATCGCATCGCTACTAATACTCCGGAAATCAGATTTAATGAAGATATTATTAATTTTAATAGATTTGATGAGGCTGTACATAGACATATAGAAGAAAGAACTAAACAATTTGAATTACAGAAACTAGTAAAAACACTTGCAGAACAAGTTCAACAATTTCCAGAATTACTTCGTGATTATCCACAACCACAACAATTTTAATTACTATCACCACAACAACGAAAACAACAACGACATGAAATGATGGAACGATTGAAATTACCACGACAACCAGTCAAAATAACAGAGGAAGAATATCAAGATCCTGGTGCAACTGGAAGTGGTTTAGGAAGTGGCTTTATTACTTGTCCGAATAACGTCCTTGCTGATGTTGATCGACTAGAAATTCTCATTGGAGGAAAACGAGCTGGCAATAATTCCCCAGAAATCATTAATGAAGCAGCTGATGTTTGTCAACGATTATTTACAGGTGGTGTTATGGATATTGGTGTTTATCGATCCCTCATTAATGAAATCGCCGATGATTACCATAGTGACTAAATATGTAATTAGATGCAATTAGTGATAAAATCACTTAATAATAATATGATCATACATAATACTCATAGACCAACCATGGTCAGGGTAATAAATTCACGATTACCAGTATACAAAACGACCTACGGAGATGGACTAGGTGATGTTGTTCAGTGTCTATTTAGAAGGATAGCCCCAAAAGCAATACCGCTTGCAAAGCAACTAGGAATGAAAGCTATTGATGTTGTTCGTGAAAAAGATATTGGCGCAGTTGGTGATGTTGCTAGCAAAGCATTCTCAGCAATCAAGGATAGACTAGCGCGATTAATACGACCAAAACCTCAACCAGTGAAACTGGCCAGCACTGAAGTGATGCCCGCAAATGTCAGTAAAATAATAAATCAAGCTGCTAATCAAAAACTAGCAGAGTTGGCTACCAACACTAATGTTGGGTTAGAAAAAGAAAAAAATATAACCGCTAGTCTGATAGCAGGAAGCGGTCTTCGTGTTAGACGAAGACGATAATAATAAATATGTTCAAGCGTATATCTGATCCCGCGTTTGACATGGACGCACCAGTTTTAAAAGATGAATCTGTGCGCGATTATCAATATTATTCTTATGACGCACGAGAGCCAAATCAGCGTGGACGAATTGAGCTGCAAGTTCAGGATACAAGCAGATATTTCTTACCCGCTGAGGCATTTATTGAGGTTGAAGGTGAAATTTTAGATAATACTCTAGTACCGCCAGGAGTATACGCAGCTGATTTTAGTGTTGGTTTTGTTAATAATGGCATCATGGCGTTATTTAAAGGTGCAGCATATATCATTGATGGACGAGAGATTGAGATCTGTCATGAAAACGTCGACGTTGCCAAGACGATACTTGGTCTTGCGCGATATAGTGATGATTATTCAAGATCAGCTGGACCATCAATGATGTTTGCAAGGATGCTTCTAACCACGCTGAGTATCGACAGTATGATATAGGACGCCCACAAAACCATGCTAGAAACGCCGGCGCTGATGTGCAAAATATAATTATTAATGTTGATCCAGATTTCAACTTAGGATTTAGATCACGTCGAGCAATGTTAATCGTTGGAAGTAGAAGATTTTCATGTGCCATTCCACTATCACATATCGTCGGATTCTGTAGAAATGTTAGAAAAGTCATTTTTGGAGCTAAACATACAATTGCACGTCTGCGAAAGGCTACCGACGATGATGTGATATGGCGATCCGTTAGTAATGCTGGTATAGTAAATTTAACAAAACTTTCTTTATGGATGCCAGTAATGACTCCAACAATAGCTGAAGAAGAACATTTACTTTCTTTCTTTGAGTCAAGGTGAGAAATCAATGTTATCATGGTTGACAATGACCACAGATGCTGTGCAGAGTAATGTTAATGGTTTATTTACTTGGCAAATAGCATCACAGCAAGGTGTTTCTGCACCACGGCATATATTCATTGCGTTTCAGAATAATTTACGAGTAAATGATCAAACAGAAAGTAATATGATATTTGACACGCTTGGGGTTAGTGAAGTTTCTTTGAGGATAAATGGACATCAAGAACCTTCTGAAGAAGTGTTGCTAAATTTTGAAAATAATCATGTTGCGCGTGCATATCATCGGTTAATGACATTCATGGGAAGTGATCAAAATATTGATACTGGTTCACAAATATCACAGCTAGATTTTACAACATTATATCCGATTTATTACTTTTCGCTGGAACATTTAGATTTGTTCAGACAATCCGTCGTTGATATACATTTTCGATCTCGTGTGACAAGAGGAGCTATTGCTAATTAAAGAGCTGTCGCTGTTAGACTCAGCGATAAATCAATGTTACTTGAAGGTGTTGGTGGACGAATGAGATTTATTGATGCCCCAGTAGAAAACATGTAATTAGATCACTCATAATAATTATAAATGTCATATCTAGTTAATGTCAGTCTGAGTCCTGGTCAGATTAAAAAGCTACGATCATCATCAAAAAATAATTGTGCGGCAAAAATATCACTAAAGCGAGAACAAATCGCAGGTGGTCCGAATAAGCTATCATTATCAGAACGCCAGCATAGGTATTTCAATGAAGCAAAAAAATTAAATAAAGGTATAAAACTTAATCTTTCTGCGAGTGTCATTAAAGACATCGTTAAAACGGGTGGCATATTTCCACTTCTTGCCGCGTTACCAGCAATAATAGCCGCTGCAGCCCCAGCTGATGCAAAAGCAGCTGCATTAGGCGCTGTTGGAACCGCTGCTGGAATGGCGTTAAAGAAAGCAACGGGTCAAGGAATTATGCACGCAGAAAACTTAAAAAAAAGATCACGGACAAAACAACACGGAAGACGTCTAAGAGCACCAAACGTGCCACAGTCGGGCCATCTAAGATTATCAGGCGCAGCATACGGTCGCGGTCTAAGATTACCAGGGACCCCATATTCATGGTACGGAAGAGGTCTAAAACTGCCCCGGTGACTTTGTCATCGAATTCGATGATTCTTCCTATGTCTAATTTTGATTTACTTCATGCTGCTAAGCAACTGAATATAAAAAACTTTAGAGGAGTTTTTATGCGTGATCAATTACCTACCGTTGCAATGCAACATGAATCCGGTATTATTAATCTCGATAAAAACTCTGGTCCAGGCACTCATTGGGTGGCATATGCAATTGATCTACGTGGAATTATTTATTTTGATTCGTATGGACTGGCACCACCAAAAGAATTTTTAAAATATGTTAGCACAGTACGAAGTACTGCTATGCAAAGTCAGAATTCGATGCGTTCTAAAATCTGGCATTCAACATTACCAACACAAAAATTAACGGATCCGCGAATATGTGGTCGAGAAGTACTCGCTGTACTTGATGCTGTAACAAAATCAACAACGCCACCTCATAAAGTCGTGCATGAATATACCACGTTGTCACACTTAAACAGATACTAGTAAATATAATGATAGATATTTATGGAAGATCTTCTCGCAAAGCTCAGCAGCAAGTCGATTTATCTAAATATGCAACTCTTGATCAGCTCAGAAATGAAATCGATGATTTATTAAATATCACAAGTGTGGATCAAAATGAAGTCGTTGTTTTTCAAGATAAACAAGGACGATTAAAAACAAGTAATATACAACTGTTAGATGTTCTTATACGAATTCCCACCGCGGTTATTAATAATATTGCTACTTTTGCTGATCAAGGTAAAATACAAGATTCCGGTAAGTCAGTTAGCGATTTTATCAAGCGAGCTGGTGATTCATTCACCGGTGACATTATTATGAATCGAAATAAAATTATAGACCTTGGAAACCCAACCGCAGATACAGATGCAGCAACAAAAAAATACGTCGATGATCAAGAATCTAAGTACGTATTAGTCAACGATGGTATAATGCGTGCATTTCTCAACATGAACAATAATGGTATTAATAATCTTAGAACACCAGAATCAGATTTCGACGCTGCAACGAAGAAATATGTAGACGATAAGGAAATTCCTATGACAACTTTGTTAGCTACAATCAATGCTGAAATGACTACACTCAATACTAATTTTACAAATCACATACAAATGCTCTTAAATTTTCGTCGAAATATAAACAGATCTATTAATGATTTTTTGGAAGTGCAGCGGTTGCTGATATCAGACTCTCTGACATTAACACGAAACTCAACGACATTGTCAGTGGAATACCTAATATTGTTCAAAAAACGAATCTGATTAAAATTCCACACGGACAAATTAAAAATATCGTGTACACAGTAGCATCAGGATCATTAACATGGACACCGCGCGATAACACTCTCGAACATACCGCAGAAGTAACTGGGTTATCCAGGTTATCTATGTACGGTTTGGAAATTACTGCGGCCACTTCATCATCACCGAATGTACATTATAATTCTCTTTTGGTGATGCTAACCAAGGACATCAAAGAAACATTTACGTTGACATCAACCGAAATGCCCCCGAGACGTTACTGGTGGTGTCTGGAATTCGTAGCTGAAACTGTTTAATTACTTAATTAAATGACAACGTCATTGTATAATGAATCAAGTGACGGAGTCACTTATCGACGTTCAACGTCACAGATACAATCAAGTATGTGAGTGTCAAACCAAACTAAAAAATATCATCGACGATTATACAGTAAAAGTAAAAAAATATCGCAGACGTATGGTTGTTATTGATATAATTGTTTACTCAGTTTCTGCTGTTATTGCTGGAACCGGATTATTATTATCAACAATAACAATGACAGCACCTGCAGTTGTAACAATTGTCGTTTCAACTTCAACGATTATCGCAGGCATTCTCAGTATTATCGCTAAGAAGATATCTACATGTACAAATGATAAATTACACGAGTATACAATAAAACTACACACAGTAACAACATCTTATTCTAAACTATCATCGTATCTTTCTGCGTACCTCAGCGATGGTAAAATATCTGATGAGGAGTTCGCAACGATAATGAAAACCTACAATGAAGCATTTAGAATCGCTAGCGATTCTAGTGATAAAGTAACTTGTGATAAAGTGGAAAATTGAATTCCCGAGAGAGAACGCAACGCGTTCTATTAAAATAATAATTAAATATGAAGTATTTTAAATAATGTCAGCGTTAGAACTATTACAACAGATCGTCACTAATACAACGCCATCAAAAACTACTATGATATCATTAAGTTCGACCAATCCTGAATTTAACGTTAACTTTCCAACTGCAATTCCAACAAGTGAAATAGCATTAGCACAATTACGAGTTTATCATAGCTGGCCAAATATCAGGCCAAAATCGTTTGGTGGACTACCAGTAAACAATTCACTTGTATTTGCAAATAAGAATAAACCTGATGGAACTCCTGATTGGCAAGTTGTTGGAATTTCAACGGGCAGTTATCAGATAGAACAAATTAATGATGAGTTCCAACGCAGAATTAAATCTATTACAGGAAAAGAATCCAAAATAGCAATCACTGTTTACGAACCAACATTATCAGCGGCGATTGAAATAAATTCCCCTGATTATATTGTAGATATTTATCAAAGTTCGATCAGATCTGTATTAGGATGGCCTGATGTTCCTCCCCCAGACCAAAGGTCAAATGGAATTCCAGAACCAACCAAAAATGAATTTCTCACAACGGAAAAAATATTTATAAAACGTCCAGAATATCTAAATGTATATATATTTGAATTTCTTAATCAGGATAACAATATAGTAATTCCTGCGCATCGGACTACATTAATTGATATTATTAGAGAAGGACCAGATCGTCGTGAAAAGGAAATAGTTTATGAGGAAGGTATTCAAAGATATTTAAATCCAATTAATTCTGAATACACACGTGTGTTCGGTAATTTACAAACTCTTTTTTCAGCATTATCACAGAATTATATCAACGATATAAAACAACAGGCAATTGAAACGATGCAATACTTAAATACAGTCATCGAAGATTTGGTTTTTGCTAACCTAAGTATTATTTTACTAGCAACTACTATTCCTAAACAATTAGAAGAAGATATTCTTAGAGGAAAAGAAAGTTTAAGTATTAAACAAGGACGTTTAAGGTGGAAACAAATATTTCTTGATCATTATAAAATAACAGAAGAACAATCACAAACATTTACAATACCAGGATTTGATCTTGTCAAACTAAAAAAAAAAAAACAACCCAACGATGTCATTGATGAATATTTCCCTAAAATATTTGCATCGTGGATAAAAATAGCCCCACCACCGGTTATTCTTAAACATAATAATGATCCATACGGTGGAGGCCGTCATATCTCGCCTGGTATTGTTAATATAACATCAACGATCGCAGTCAATCTAGTATGTGATGTAATTGATGGCAGCTATCAAGTAGATCTTTCAAAGTCTAGTCAGGCCCAGCAAGGATATATATTATATTCATTCACACCTCAAGCGCCACCCGGGTGGTTAACTGTATCTGAACCAATTAACCCCGTTTATCTACGTGTACATAATCCGTTATTATCAAGGATACATTTCAAACTTACAGACCAAATAGGACGTATTTTGGATTTGCAAAATGAAATTTTAAGTATTAATCTATATGTGAGATCATAGAGCGTTATATCGCAAAAAAAAAAAAAAAACAAAAAAAAAAATATCCGGATCTAACTCGGATCAGAATAATTTTTTTTTACTGGGGTAAATCGTAATTATCAGAATAAAATATTATAAATATTATTATAAGTAAATAACCTGTATACTTCAATTTTGCCAGGGATTTTGTTTAGCCATTATCACATTAACTCCACCTTCACTTTCATTTTCACAATGCTCTCTTAACTGTCTTATACGAAAGCTCATAATCTTTTTCTGTTCGTATTCATGAGATAATTCTAACTTAATTTTATCAATAGCTTGTGAGAGAGGTACAAACAGCTTTACCTGATTCTCTGTAACTGTTGCCAGCGACTCTAACATTGCCTGCTGGATAAACTTCATGAATTTATAATCAGATGGCAACGTGTACCTGTTCTCTAATTTCCGTTGTTCTGATGATTCAAAATCACACAGAATTTTTTCAGGATTAAGATTATCAGATATATTTATACCGTTATGTTTTAATATTTTGATCGCAGAAATAATAACATTAATGTTTTCGGAATTCATTATATTATAAATGTTTGTTTAATATAAAAATAAAATCAGAATAATATTAATAAAATAAAAATAATAGTCTTTAAGGACTGTTTCAAGATGATTATATACATATGATTATGATTATATACATATGATTATATAGAGATTATATCTTAATTAAGGATAACCCCATGTGATCCCCTAGGTTGACAAACAACATCCTAGCAGGATCAGAGGTTACATATAAACTTATCCTAGGACAGCACACTTTATCCCTGTGTGACCCCCTAGGTTGTCAAAGAACATCCTAGCAGGATCAGAGGTTACATATAAACTTAATTCTAAGAACTTATCCTAGGTCAGCACAGTTACATATAAACTTAATTCTAAGAACTTTAACTCTAGGACAGCACAGTTACCTATAAACCTAATTCTAAGAACTTTAACTCTAGGACAGCACAGTTACATATAAACTTAATTCTAAGAACTTTAACTCTAGGACAGCACAGTTACATATATAAACTTAATTCTAAGAACTTTAACTCTAGGACAGCACAGTTACATGTAAACTTATCTTAAAGACAGTACTACGGGCTTTCTCTACGTTCAATACAAATTTTTGCACACTCCCCCATCATAATCACCCAGGGAGTGCAAAATTGCACCCACCAAGTGACATGGTGGGAGAGTGTACAAATTTTCTATTGAAACGCAGAAGGGCTGGCTGAAAGCCCCACTAAAGAAGAGGATTTTGGCATAATATCGCCTTCTCGCCCAACAGTATGCCGGTCACGAGAATCGAACCACGGACTTTGAGTACGAAAATCCAGCGCGTTAGCAATCGGCCACCGGACTTCAATATATATACATAATGAAAATATTATTATATAGTTAGCGCAGTATACAGAATAAAATCACAATTATTGTAAAATGTATTGTGGATTTCTTAAGAAAATCACAATTTATTGTAAAATGTGAATTTATTTTCAGTTTCCAAATACTTGAAACTACATACACAAAACCCACAGTTAAAAGTCTGTATTAATCAGACGTTGCAAAGGATACTAAAATAATCGATAGTTATATGAACACGCAATGCCATATTCATTTCTAAAAATGACCTCATGTATACAATTCACTGCTGAGATATATTAGCCGATATAATTTAACACAGACAATATGTGACTCAGGTTATCGGATTAGCTTGTTCTTATTAAATGTGTTTCTGTGTAATAGTAACACAAATTAGCTACAACGGGCTTCTTGGAAACATTAGTGTCCTATGGGACAAAACTGTATAAATCTCTATAGTGTTATACATGTATTTTGAAGACAAATGGATTTTGCTGCTGACTAGTGTACACACAATTACATATCATTTTTATGAACGATATATTTATTTATGGACGAAATAACAAAGGAAAGATATATCAATACTTACTCAAAACAATGTGTGATATATTTTGACCAAAATTCACAATATATTGCTGTCATTAGTACAACAAGTACGACAACTGCAAGATTTACTAAGTTATGCTTGACGGAGTTGTCTCGCGTAATCATCTGATACCATAGGAACATAGACGAATCTGACTTTTCGTCCAAACCTTATTGAAAAAGCAGATCTTGTGATATTATCTGCCACGCATTTTACTGAAGGTGGTACTATGTTAAAGTATTTACCACCAGAATTAATTGACTTAAATATAATTTCTTCACCATCTGTATTTACAGATTTAACAGCCCTTGCGTATCGTACTCCGCCAGAATTTCCGGACTTGCAATTTTGACTTTGTGTAACAATTCGCAAGTTATCAAGCGAGTTATCAAGCTTATCACCACTGATGTGATCAATTACATGTCCATCTTTAATGACCCATAAAAACATTCGTAGATGAATCAATGTGATAAATAATTTTTATTTCCATTGGTATTAAATGCAAAATAACCAAATTTATTAACACTACCGACTGGTTTTTTCAATCTACAGTACCTAATTACACCATCACGAGATGCTTCATAATTTGCAATGATTAGATGCTTTACAAACTCATTTTGCTCCATTTATATGCTAATATTATTTGTTTAAATCATATTTTGAAACTCTAGCGAGATAATCTTCTTCGGTTTTTATAGGAGGTTCAGAAAATGTTTTATTTTTTTATCGTAATATCGTTTCAGCTCTTTGTATTTTTTACCACCACATTGCACACAGTTGAGTTTTTCTTCTGACTCCAACACCACACAGCACACACGGTTTTGGTCCTAAACTTCTATGTCTAACGCACTGCATATAGTAGCCGCAGAATTCGTTTACGCATGCTTTGTTACAAGGAGAAGTATATCCGATCATGAGCCAATTATATCGATTATTTGTTTGAATCATATACAAGAGATTAAAATTCAATTTAAATATATATTTGTCTTAATTATAATAATGCAGGAATTATCCGCAATTGAACATTCTGGAGTCAGATTTGATCTTGACAGACTGCCGAAATATAAATTTAGTTTTTCGATGCAAGATCTAGCTTTAACGAATAAAGATATAACAAAACGTATCCGTGAAGCCAAAAAGGAATTTCGCAACGATGGTGCGGCTCATGTGTGGTCGACATTCAGAATTGGAAATATTGTTAATGTAATGAATGACAAACGAGGAAGAGAGATTATTGACTACCTTGTTCAGAGATATTTTATTTTAATAAAATTTATTGTAAAGACGGACGATGAAACTTGGATTATTCGTGACAAATGTGATTCTGTCCACATGCAGTCAGGAAATAATATTGTTCTCAGTAAAATTCCAGACCAGGAATACTTACTGGTATTGACAAACCATATTACGAACGAACATATCCTGTGACTGCGGTTGTGTACGCAATATATCCGTTACATAATAAACCTAACGTTGGGGATCTCAAACCTATGAAATTGTCATCACTGACTTCGTCAAGAATAAATTGTGTAGCTGAACGGGTTACAGAACACTTCACAAACGCGATACGCGGAAACGGTTGCTGAGCTGGGAAAGAAATTAAAATTTCCAACAACAGTGAAGACGTTAACCGGAGAGATTTTGTACAAATCGAAATATGAATCAAGAGGAGCTTCGATAGATATTATTGATCATAACGCACATGCATGGACTGTGGCAGTAACAATATTTCCACGAGACAGAAGGGTTAAATTTTATAATGATCATGTATTCGATGCTATCAGAAATATCAGTAAAATTGACCCTGCATCTGTTTGGCTGTTTCAAAGTTCGGAATATGATTATCATGATCAGTTTGTACGGCCTAATGGTGATATTTATCGTACAGAATTTCTCCACGAAGAAACGAAAAATCTTGCATTAAAATATACCTCTGATGATAATAAGGTTGGACAATTACTGAATAACTGTTTTACCGTTCCATCAATTGCTGCTCACTACGCTCAGGAGAAAAATTCATGGAAACCGACACGATTGGAATTTCTTGAAGATGTCCAGAAAAGTTGTATTGAATACGGACATGGTGGATTGTGGAATACTAAATACGATTATAATGACGTTATCTCAGTTGATATGGTAGCATGTTATCCTGGAAGTTTTCTTGGATATGGAGAATGTTCTGAATACTTTAAGAGATTTGGACATCCGACACACGAGATGACCAGAGTAGCGATAAACGGACCCTTACCAGACTTTGACTTAACCGGATTCGCCTGTATAGAGTCGTTCGAGTTTTACAGGGATCTCCATCCGATTGTTTATGCATGGTTTGGAAGACATTTGTCAGAGCGACGTTGGGCTCCAATTGTATTAATACAGTATAGGTTTGATGCTGGAATTTTAATGTCGTTGAACGTGAGTGAAGCAATTATATCATACCGCGTGCAGAAACAAGTTTGGTTGCCAGAACCGGATGTATTTAATATTGATGATGCTAGAAGAGATCTTTCTAATCTTAGCGAAGATGATATTGTTAAAATTACTAATAGTATACGTGAATGCAGGAGAGAAAGTGATGAGAAATTTGCAAAAGATCTCGGCAGAAAAATAATCGGTAAATTTACGCAAGGAGGATCATATGATCATAAACGAGCGTGTACAAGATTAATTATGGACGATTTTATAATTGCTGATACAACGGAGAAAAACACATTTATAAGTCGAAGTAATGCTTATTTATCAGACGGAACTAAATTAGGTACAATTGTGAGCGGTACTGATGGCGAGTCACCGCAGTTTACTCATTTAAGATCTTCGATGCTAGCGTACTTTTCGATAAATATATTATCGATGATAAACAGATTTCCTCTGACTGCAGTCAGAGTCGCGACAGATTCATTTTACATAAATAAAAAATATGCGGATTCGTTAAAACAATTGCATATTAACAATCATGCATCATGGGGCGAATGGAGAATAAAACATGAAGATATAATTAGTTATTCTGAATCTGCCGACGTTGAAATTGCGAAAACATATTACAAGAATAATCAAATACCAGGATTGTCATTGGCACCATCTGTATGTGATCCTGTGGCTAGACATAAAACCGTTTATCTTAATGGGTGTGGTGGTTCAGGTAAAACAACACGCGCGATTGAATTATTTAATAATTGTTCTGATATGATTGTTTTCACACCGACACATAAACTCGCCAGGGAAATAAAAGAACGAGGAGTAAAATCATGTACATATCATAGTTTCTTTAGATGGTGCGGAGAAACATGGACTCCATCGCGGATGGGTGAGAAATACATTCCTAAAATTATTATCTGGGACGAGATATGCACGGTATCCCTAGAGGTATTAAAAATATTTCTTGATTGGCTGTTATTGAAGAATACTGCTGTGATAATGTGTGGCGATCATGGTCAACCGCCACCTTTCATTGGATCGTCTCCACATGAGTGGCTGAAAACATTTGTAGATTATTACGAAGAAATAACTGATGACCATAGAGCTATTGATAAATCACTAAAGAGTTTAAAAAGTTAATAAGACTACAGCCAGATAAAATATAGTGTGAGATAATGCGTAAAGTAATTCCAGAAACTTCTATGAATGATTTTTGGACTTTATGGAGACCTGCTGATTTGATAGTTACACAGAAAAATAGTTCGTGATACACTTCAACAACAGTTATTTACGTTACATAAAGAAAAATCTTCAAATCTACATGTACCTTTGTGTTATCGCCCAGCAGATACTCGACGACAGAATGTTGATGTTGAGATTCCTGGTGGTGGAATACAAAATCTTGTGTTAATGATATTGTTTTAGTTGTTGTTGATGTTGTTGAGAGCGCGTTAAGCATGGATAAATCGCCGTGGACGTTAGGATACGCTATAACGATTCACTCGTCACAGGGATTAACTATTACTGATACAAATATTCGGATTGTCGATGATCGTATTGAGTGGTCAAATTTAGTTTATCTTGCAGTGTCTCGAGTCAGAAGAATATCTCAACTGGGCCTGGTTATCATGGATTGCGTAATAACCGAAGAAATCATTAACAACTTTGTCGATATCAATAAAAAATTAGCGAGTTATAAGCAATGTGACAAAAAAAAAATAATCGCGATTTTAATATTGATGCTGAATTTATTATAACACTAAAACAACAACAGAATAATCATTGTGCAAGTTGTAACTGTAATATGCTATGGGAATATTCGAGTAATAATCCAAGACAATTTACCGTTGATAGAAGTAATATTAGTCCTGGTCACACAAGCGAAAATGTGATGCTGACCTGTCTTGAATGTAATCGACGTCGGGGCGCTGGACACTGTGCAAGTTTATAAAAGTGAACGCGGTGGTAATTGTGCATCCGTAGGAATTATTTGTAATTGTTCGCGTACAAATCCACGCTGAGGAGCAGTTGAATCTAATCTGTAGATTGCAGGTCTACCTGTGGACCTTACCACGCTAGAAATTTTGTGTGTGGTCACACTCCAGATAGGATCAGTTGCTCTTTTTCCACCTCCTTCAAGTTCACCAGGTTCATATAAATATCTTACGGTCACATTACCTAGTACTGGTTGAGAGGAAGATTTACGTTGTATTGGTATATATTTTTTTGTGATGGCGTTAGAAGGTTTCATAAAAGTTGCACGAGTCATTTCATTGTTTAACGCAGCTATCACACTTGGTAACCTTGCAACCCATTCACGAGATCTCTCCGTGGACTTAAAGTCAGCGGATATTTCCTTTGTGTATTGGTATCCAAATAACCGCTCAGCAAGTGTTCGATTAAATCGTTCAACGATGCCTGATCACGATGAATTTCAGTGTGTCCTCGTCTGATTTTAACGTTATGTCGCTTCATCAACGATGATACTGCACCAAGAAATTCTTTGCCAGGATCAACCTGTAGCAGTTGTGGCCATCGTAGACCACCACGTTGATAAATGCGTTCAAAAGCAGATGCAACTTCAGTTGCTGTTTTAGTTGATAGTGGTTCTGCTTCTTTATATCTACTCGCAACGTCAATGACAATTAACGGGTATCTGTATGTGTATTGACGTCTGCCAATTTTAACGGTATCGTGTGGTAAAAACAAAATATCTGCTTGATGAACTTCATTAGGGGTACTGACATCAAAATGTGCATACTGAATTTTTTTATGTGGACGTAGATAGATTTGCCATATTTCCTGTCGTGCTAACCACGCTGCAGCGACATCACGTGAGACGTTTGCTGCTTCAGCAAGTTTACTAATCGCTGCCTTACCTCTCCAATATCCTCTTGGACTATAAGAAACAGATTCCATTATTATGATAATAATCAGTTGATTAATTACCAGCCCCTAACATTATTTTACCTTTCATACCAGCTTTTATCAGAAAAGCAGCTAATTTTTCTTGAAGTGATTTATCTTTTACATTATTTATGGCATGAATTAATTTTATATCGGCGAGATGTCGTTGTTGTAAATCTTTACTTTTATACGCGACATCATGAATGTGACACGATTGATCAATTGCGTTTATTGGATACTCTCCAAGTTTTGGTTGGTTTTGGTTATCGAGTCGGATATCGAGACGAGTTCCAGGACCACAATAATTATATCCAGGTAAATGTTTCTCACTAGGATACTTTGCCCATGGAGCTCCTGGTAATTTACCTAACGAAGCAGCGATATCTCCACCTGTCTTTAATGAAATAAATTTGTATTGTTTTGTACCACATTTCACACACTTGCCTGTAAGTGCGCGCCTGTTATTTTTTGTTATTATTGTCGTTAATCCAATGGTAGACGTGGGTGCTCTACATCGAACACAATATAAATACATATTATTATTATATGGATATAATTGACTTCTCAACGACACGAAAACAAGAGCCAGTCAAACATCATCCAGCGCTACCAAATTCTATCAGAGCAATTATACTTGGCCCATCTGGGTCTGGTAAAATGCACTTATCACTTAATCTGATAATGTGATGGCTCAAGTGGGATAAATTATATTTAGTAGCACCATCTGTAGATGATCAACGATGTTACGAAGTACTTAAAGATTTTAATGAAAATGCAAAGTCGCTGACGTGTCCTGATAATGATGCTAATGATTTTATTACCGACATCGATGAAGCTCCATCCATAGACGAGCTTGATGGATGTATCAATAATCTCGTAGCATACGATGATGTAATGCTGGACAAACGATCCCATCCAGCTCGGATATTTTCGCGAGGCCGTCACAAAAATACAGACGTGATTTATTTAACTCAGAAATACACACAAATTCCAAAAGTGATCAGAGATAATTGCAATATCTTAATTGTGTTTAATGGAGTAGATAATTATACTTTACAAAATATTTATTATACTTGGTGTTCAGGGGGTATGGACATGATTAAATTTAAAAACTTCTTTTCAAAAGCACAAGCTATTCCGTTCGGATTTATAGCGATAAATTTACATGACCCAAGATCTAGACATCGTATAGGTCTGGATAAAATCTTTGGTTAATTACAGCAGCAGAGGGGGTGAACGACCAACGTTGAGTGACCAGCGCGTAAACGAAACAAATAAAAACGCGCGTCAGAGAAAAGTAACAAAATGAGCTAACTAGGTTGTGGTTTAACGTTATTGACTTTAAGATTTCCTTTTCGTAGGAAGGCTTATTTTTCATAAATAAGGTCTCGAACAAAAATGGTCTGTTCACCCCCTCTGCTGCTAGCTGCTTGGATCTGTTTTCATATTTACCATTTGGCTTTTGTATCTTGGCTATTATTACATCTTTATAAATAAATTTTGTCTTTGCCTTTATCCAAAGAGGCAAAGTTTAGTAGAATATTATATTGAAAGTATTTCCACTTTCAGAAACATTTAATTTTCTTTTACCACTTCACTGATATCTTTGAGATAAGAGCAAAGTACTTTGTACAATTAGTAGGATGTGCTGATTGATTTATTTAATAGATACTTAACAGAGATCATTGTCCAGCAAAAAGATGTTTAATAAGTACAACACCCCTTGTTCTCCATCTTGTGTATGATTTAAAATTGTGTTTTATTACTATATTAGGAATAACTTGAGACACGTATTCCTGAACAGTCGATGGTTTATTTTTCATTGTGATGCATAAATAACATCACATCAACACATATATTTAACTGTTTTAGAGATTTATTTCAGTTTGGTTTTTCCTACTTTTAGTAACAGTCTAACTCCGAATTGTCCAAGTATTTGTTTGGAAACCAATTTAGAAACCACCTTTGTTCAGACGCGTAATCCAGAAAAATGTTATATATCAACATGAATAAGTGCAGGTGAATTATATTTAATTTAACTTTCTTAAAAGGCGCTATAAGATTACCTCTCAGTTTTAACACCCTAAATAAACTTGAAAAATATTATATTCACTTTATTTTCTGTATGGGGTGGAGGACTTGGTACAGCAGTACAAAAAATGAATCCTTTTTATCAAAATCAAGGGTCTTATCAAAGTAAATTTTCCAATAAGTGACACATTTCTTTTCCTCCACCATGCAAGCTATCTCTTTACTTCCTTCAACTTTATCAAATAATTAAGTTCAACCATATCTTCCAAAATCAAAGAGAAAACTACTTCCAGAAATCTAACATTGGCGACTGACCAGTTAAAATCAATTTCGGGAGATATCTTTTCATTAGATTTTTAAAATTTCCAATCCAAATAGCTTTCGATTAAAACCATTGCAGTGCAGACCTGATGCTGACACAATATCGTTTAAAATTCGCATCCTTGTCTTCAAGGACAAATGAGAACAGTCTAATAACCAAAAGAGCTTCATCAACGCAATTCCGTACTTTGAACTCCATTTCATTATAGAAAGTGCCTTTAATATTTGTGGGGTGTTTTAGTATTTTACAACAAATTCAATTCCTAATATTAGTGACACAACTTTTGGATTTATTGCAGAATCAGCCACTGACAAATAGATTCGCCAAAGTTAAAAGATTTCAGGGCATTCTCCACAAAGTCCCATTCGACCTAGTCGAAATATTAGTTTTTTTAAGTTTATCAGTAAGTGATGACCAGATTATTTTTTTTTTCAAGATACTGCACCATATTATACAAAATTATTGTAATTACACCAATAAAACTTCGTTTCATAAACCCTATTAAAGGTCACTAATACGATCTACGCTAGCGAAGGTTCCGATAGGATAACCTGATCTACACCTTTGGCGTATCGAGCAGATATTTCTGTGCTTCCAGTCTATGATTTTCATTGGACTTGGTGGCATCCAATCAAAATTAAGTTGTTCAATTTTGACCACTGTTCCTACGTGATCCAGACAAGGGGTGTGCACAGATTGAATGGACTGATAAATAAGCAATTTTCCACTGCCGGTCCGTGTTTTGACAAATACTTTTCACTCAAATACACTTGTAATGGCTTCCCTCTTGTACGTAGTAATATTTTCGATGTTAAACTTACAAAGTATCCTTCTTAGGTCAGTTTTCTCCATCATTTTCGGACGATGTACCATACACGCTATTGGTTAGTTGACATTAAATGCCAATCAGGCAATTTATGAAATCCAATAGATGTCGCTAGGACAAAGCACTGAAGTACTTGTTCAGCCCGCCAATGTTTAGAGAGGGTTATCATATAAAAAAACTTGGCTAGCGAAGATGCACTAATACAACAGGAAGGAATTCTGTGACCCCAGAAGCAACTGATGATGTAGCAATCTTGTAATCTACATTAAGTGGTGAAATGGGTCTCCGATTTTTAACAAAGATTCGGTCTGTATCATCCTTTGGAAAGAAAGTAATGATTTCCTGTTTCTGGACTTCTGAAAAATATTGCATATCATATCCAGCACTTAGATACCTAAAGAGAAAGCCGAATAGATACATTGGTATTTGGGATTGACATTTACCTTTGATAAGCAAGTCTTACTGTTGATTGCAACAAAAGTATGATAATGCTATGTTCAATCTGGACTGTTTGTTTAATGTAATCACAAGTTTTGCATTCCCATATCATCTGTGGGATGTACGTATGCATTGACCAGAATGGCAATCTGTTAACATCGTTCACCATTCCCTTGGGTGATGTTAACAGTCAGTAGGGAATAAATCAGTCTGCTGATGAAGTCCTTACTACAAAGGCAAAAGCATCAAGTTAGCTTGTTCTATGTTGTTTGTGCATATGATTGAACAGTTAAAATGTTATCAAACATGAATAATACCACATATTTAAGATTTCAGTTATGTGGATTAAACTTTCATAGTGAAAGGAGAAACTGGTTTCAACAATATGCTTCTTGTACAATCAATACCTTCAGCAAAATGAAATCATACTGGCCCTAATCATTCGAAGAAGATATTACTCACACATTGAGCGTAAATGGGGAAATGGTTAGCATTGCCAGACTTGCAGGAGGAAGTTTGAAGTTTCATATTCTACCATGGTGTCGACCCAAGACAGCTGCCATGGTGTGTCTCAGGGCAAAACACTTTTCTCGTATTGCCTCTGCATTAAATAACCTTCATGTACAGCTGTGATATAAACTCGATCCTTCCTTTTATTAGTTCGTCCCTTTGTCTGTCAAACATTCCCTCTATTAGTCCATCCTTGTCTGTTAAGCACTCCAGCTATTAGTTCATCCATTTGTCTGTCAAGCATTCCAGCTATTAGTACATCCATTTGTCTGTTAAGCATTCCCTCTATTAGTTCATCCATTTGTCTGTCAAGCATTCCCTCTATTAGTTCATCCATTTGTCTGTCAAGCATTCCAGCTATTAATACATCTATTTGTGGGTCAAGCATTCCCTCTATTAGTCTATCCATTTGTCTGTCAAGCATTCCATCTATCAGTTCATCTATTTTCTGTCAAACGTTCCCTCTGTTAGTCTGTTGATTGTTCTCTCAAGCATTCCCTCTAGTATTACATCCATTTGTCAGTCAAACATTCCCTCTGTAAGTCTGTAAGTTTCTATGTCAGATTTTGATTTCCACAAGATAATGTCCCGATACAAGTTGGATTTCATTCAAATTTAATAGAATCTTTATCTTGATAACAAAATTTGTACAAATTTAATTTATGGGGTGCTTTATATGATAGAGAAGAGTGATGCCGCTTGATTGTTGCCCTTCCCAACATTGCTTTCCACTACACCAATTTAACAAGGATTTTATCAGTTTGGCATGTAGCTATAAAAGTCATGATCTGGACTCCTAAATTAGCCAGTGAATCAGCAATAAGCATCATGTCTGTCTATGAGCAAATGTTGACAGTTTGTGTTTCTGTTTGAATAATATAGAATGACAATTATGATTGTATGTAGTTTTCACAATTTAGATTGTCAGGTAAAACCACTTTTAACTGTGTGCGATTGATTCAAGTTTCATTTGTTTAGAGTTTATTGATGTCCTTGATGGAATTGGAAGCAGCAACAATCTCTGTGAATACTATAGGAATACCATATTGAGGAGCTTATGGCCATGAAGGGGTCCAGACAAGCATTTGCTGATTTTCAGATCATCATCAGCATTTCATGTGGAAGTGGAAGTCAATAGTTGTTGATGTAAGTTAATGAAGGCAAATATAGTGCACTAAATACAGTCGAATAATTAGTAACAAAAGGATACAGTGTTTAAAATTACTGATAAGACCTCTGTCAATTGTAGAGATTTTCGTATATTTGGCCGGAGTTAGCAAAACCTCCCTACCTCTTTCCTTTTCTGTTAACTAATTTTAAAAGTATTCCTATATGCAGTATCAATATATAGAATTTGTAACATTTTTAAAATCCAATTGTTTCAACAATTTAATAAGATAATGTAAAATAAAATATCTTTTACATCACTTTATGATTATGCATGAAATTATTAACATACAGGCATACTCATTCTCTCTCCAACATACATGTCACTCTTTTCAACACAAACACAAAGAAAATACACACATACTGTCTCCCCAACACACACACACTGTCTCCCCAACACACACACACACACACACACACACACACACACACACACACACACACACACACACACACACACACACACACACACACACACACACACACACTGTCTCCCCAACACACACAAGCACACTCTGCAGCACACATATAAGCACACACACTTTCTCTCTTCCTTTCTACCTTTCACAGATACAAATAGAAATTATATTCAAATACAATGAGTTTATGTTTTGATTATCTGCCTTTTGTAATAGTTTATAGTTTGGTAGAATCAGCAAACTTAATGAATTGGTGATTATCATTAGGGTCCAAAAGTCACCATGAAAGATAATTAGTTAGGAAAGTGATGAAGATCACAAGATTGATAACACAAAATTTCATTACACAACAACACAAAATAAAAACAAACGTTATTCAAAGATCCCGATAATTATAACTTGGTTTAGTTAAACTTATAAAAGACGGTCATTGGTTTATGTGATGAATCATATAACTGTCACTAAACCAAATATTAGACATATCAGCTTTTTATTTTGTCTTATACATCAGAATAAATATTTTGTTCCAAGGATATGTTATTGGCACTTACTTTATCATTGCTTCACAGCCTCAACATCTCTGTTTTGATAAGTACTTTGTTGAATGACAAGACTAAAATGAGCTTCCTTTTACATGGCTTTCAGATTATAGTACAATTTTGTCTTATCCTCTGGAACATAGCCAAATGAATTAGACCTGGGATTGATGATCAAAGCTGTTATTCCCTGAGAGTTGCTAACAAAGAAAGCAAGTGAGACTGATCAAAGGACAAACAGATTTGTTTGGACAGTACTTAATATATTTGCACACATATCTTTCCAGCAGTATGTATTTATTTTTTGTTAGCTTTAAATTTACTTGAAAGAATGCGGTGTTGAACTTTGAATTACTATTATTGTCATTATGATGATTAAGAGAAGTAGCAGTAGGAGTAGTTGTGAAAAGTTAAGTAGGGAAACTAATTAATTTACTGAATCACGTGCTTAGATTTGGTTAACCCTAAACTAGCAAACTCCTAAGTTCACAAATGTAAAGGGATGGGGGAGATATCTTGTTATATGTGAGGGATAGGGGGAGATATCTTGTTATATGTGAGGGATGGGGGAGATATCTTGTTATATGTGAGGGATGGGGGAGATATCTTGATATATATGTGAGGGATGGGGGAGATATCTTGTTATATGTGAGCTATGTGACCTTTATCTCATAGCGTGGCATGTAACAAGTGACAACATCAATATCTACAGCTAACTTAAAGTACAATACACATTTAAATGGCATGTAACAAGTGGCAACATCAATATCTACAGCTAACTAAAAGCACAAGACACATTTAAATGGCACATACCATGGACAAAATCATTAAAACTAGGAGATAAACAATGCAAGTGAAAGTAAGCATTGTGGGTATTTGCCCATACATTGTCTCTATTTTATGTACATTGAATGAAGTTAAACTAAATATGATATCAATCTATCTCTCTGTCTGTTTTTTTTTTTTTTTTGTGTATTATAGTCAAATAAAATTATAAGTAAGTATATACGATATCTTTCCAGTGTGTTAAATGCAAAACCTGTTCTGAATATTTTAAACAAATCTCCGTTAAATATACTTGAAATTACACATTCCTCAAGAAATATTATTTTGAGTGATTCATATAAATCCTTCTCAACATCTCAAGATATCACCATGGCATTTGAAGGTATCAAACTTTCTTACCAATTCAATGTAAATATCCGTATTGTAATTTTAAAAGTGTCAGGGTTTACAAAAGTAAATATTTATAAGAATGCATCAGGCTTAAATTGAGTACTGCAGGTAGGATGCAGGTTTTGCAAAGAATTATTGGTTAGAATGATACAATTGTCTTCAAACTGTTGATTCTTGCTTGAAATATCAAGACTGTTGTAAACGGTACATTATACACCCTCTGTGTAGTTACTAGTTTTGCACTGTTAACCCTGCAGTAAATCATATACAGGTCTATGTGGTCTTAATCTTTTTAAGAATACATTCAAACATTCAGGCTAAAAATATATTTTTATTAGAGTCACCATGCCTTTGACCTTTAAACCATCCAAATAAATAGGTTTATATTGTAATCTAAGTGCAAGCCATCCATATAAATGCAAGCAAATAAAAAACTTTGGTTAGGTTTAATGGTCTGAAACTGAATGTTTTAATCAAGAACTATTATTCTTCTTTCAGTCGCAATGACCTTTCCCTTGAACTTTTTAACCCAAAAATCAACAGGCTTCTTTTTACCTGATGTAGAGTCATCCACAAATTTTAGGCAAGGTAATTTATCAAAAACTTACATTTTTGTGCAGAAAAACCTTTAAATTTTCAAATCAAAGTGATCTTGACATTTGACCTAAAAGATACATACTTCCTTGTTAATCAAAGTGCAATCGACCCATAGAGCTTAGTCCACATCTGTAAGAAAGAACTAAAGTTATTGTTTGGACAAGTTCTGTTGAATTAAACAGCTTTGCTGTAGCTCTTGTGATAAGACACTAGGAGAGCCCATGAACCCCTTTCCCTTTACTAATTAGAACTGCTTTTCCACGAGATAATAGTGACATATTGCTAGTGACTGTATAATAATTCTATACAAAACATAATTGTTTTTTCAACTGGATAGAGAAATCTAATTATATAACATGGCACTTGCGTACTGTCGCTTGGTGAGTGCGTCCTGTGTATGATCTGTACCAGTCACATGAGAATGGGGATGTCAGGCAGATCGTATGTCACAAAATTCTAACACAAAATCCAAACAACATCGGCTAGATTTTGATCGCAGTCGTCACCACAGGCAGTTGCTAAAAAGTACTGAGCACGGATCATACCAAGGGACATTATTAACTGGAGCAAATCAACTGGAGCAGGTCGGATAGTCACATTGTCAACTTTAAATCAGATGAATAAGTTGCATGACAACACACGAAAACAGCTGGGCCTGAGTGCGTGACAAATATTGATCCTGGCAAACGTGAAACATTCAGCTCAGTGTTTAGCAGCTTTAAGTCGCCAGAGTATAAGTTGTATGAGGAGATAAAAACAAATAAACATGGGCCAAATCTTGCTGCTGTAAATATGATGTTTCAAGCTGGACTACAAGATACACCAATGGCCAACACCAGGGCTAGATACTTGCTTGCAGCCACTAACATTCCACCACCTAGCAGAACATCTATGCAATGGGCCTACAACACTGTAGACAAAGCAACTGTGGCGCTCAATGAAATGGACATGGTAGACAAGCTGAAACTAGTCAGACAGGTTAATGTCATGCGTGGTGTTCAGCATCCGGAGCAAATAAATGTTGCTTTTGACGCAAGATACAATGCCATTAGATTTGGACATGAAAAGAGACCTGGTCAAAGTTCATCGCAAGCTGTTGGAAATGCCTGTGAAACTCTTACAGAGAAGCAATACATTGTGGGGACTACAGTAGAAAACAAGCTGTATTGGACTGGAGCATGGCTGAAGGGGAAAGGTTTTGATGTGCAATGTCCAGGAGGCCATGCTGACTGCACAGTAAATCTATCACCAGTTACACCACATTCAAAGCATTAAATGGCAAAAGAAATGGGAAAAACGTTTGTGCTACAAGAGATTCTCGTTAGACGTGTAACAACAGATAGAGATGCACAGGCTGCTGCTGGCTTCCAAGATGCTTGCAACATTCTACATCTAATTTGGGAAGTAGAGCGACTGTCGGACCACGTCCATTTGGGTCGTTTACAGTTCAAACGGTGTAATTCTGCAATATTTAGTGAAAACATGTTTCCAGGAAGAGAAAAAGCGAAAGAAAAAGGCTCAAACAGAAAATTGTCAGCCAAAACATTAAAGCAAGCTGCAGTTTGACCTTCAAGCAACTGATGGAGGACAATAGTGGTGATGTTACAAAAATTAAATGTCAACTTTCCCAAGTACTGGATGCCACTCTGCACTGTTATTCAGGGGACATCTCAAAATGCCAGCATTATTCAAAGGTATGTGGGGGAAGGAAGTACTAACAGTTGGTGGATACGATCAGCATACCTGGGCCATCATCAATCGACGCATCTAGACATGACAGAAAATGATACAAATATCCTGCTGGAAGTTCTGAAAATGAAACTCTCCTGTGATGTAGAAAGACTGCGACTGAACACAAACACACAGAAATGGGAGGCTGTGAACAGATCAATCAGCGTCTCATTACCTAAAAATGTGAACTATTCCAGAAACTTTGAGGCAAGAGTGCATTCAACAATACACAGACTCAATAAAAGACTGGGATCATCACTGAAAACAAAAGTGACACACTTGGGAGATAAACTATGAACAAGGACTCTGAGATCAATGGAGACAATGGATAAGGACTGCTCTCATCATCAGTTGTATCAAAAGCATCCACAAACCAGGCAACGTATTCTAGCAAAATGAGGAAATATGATACAGGACCATCTGAGGCACAGGACTCAACAAGGCAATAAGAAGTCTGATTACTGCAAAGGGCTGCTAGACTCCAAGGGTGATCACTCCTATGCACAGGTTTAGCAGGAGCCAATGGACACTGCAGATAGAAAAGATTATCTTAATTCCATGTGCAAAATGACAGTGCTCAAAGACACCATGAAGAACACATGGTACAGAAGGGAAAACTGATATGGGGAAATCCGTAGGTAACACAATGCATGTTATGTACAGTTGTGTTACTTACAATCACCTGATGAGACCTATTGAGATATCAAAACAGTTTTCTCTGAACATGAAGACACAAATAAAGAAATTAAAAAGAAAAATAAATAAATCTTAAAAAATTCTAAAGTAAAATAACATGAAATGACTTACTAGCTGAAGGAAGGAAGGAAGGAATGTATTTAAGACAGCACTGTCATACCAGCATGGTCTACTAAAATAAAGACCACACTCATTTTTTTCTCCTTCGTACTCAACACATCCATCCATCCATGCCAGACATAAATCGATTTGGATGTTGGTGGGTGTATATGACATATCATGGTACCTGTATTATTCCAAGTTACAATTTCAACTTTATCATGCAGTCTTGGAAGTCACCATGCCCAATGCAATGCCCATAAACCTTGCAGCACTGCCTATTATTGTTAACGGAATAAGGTTCTAGAATCAGGTGATCAACATTCACACACAAACTTTTGTGGCATAAATGGTATACATCGAGCTCCTCTGGAATATTCAGACTTCTCAACTTTATCATTAATGCCAGTCTATGCACATGGTCTTTCTTCCATGTGTTTATCTCAGGATCCCTATATGACAATATGCCATATAACCTATTGGATGTTACATTTCCTGTCCATATTCTACAATCACTATTATTTCTGGCACAGAATTTAAATATATTTTCGCTGAAAGGCTTTGAAAAATATCCTCCATTGCAACTAGTATATGGTGTAGGAATACTTTGCTACTACTACTACTAATAATAATATTATTATTATTATTATCTCCAAAAGATACCATTTATGTGAATTTATTAGGAACAAATTTATTTTTAAATGTTTTTAAATTAATAAAAACTTTTTACATTAAAGTTTTAAAATTTTAATTATATTTTCTAATTGTTATAGTCAATATATACAAGGTGTAAAAATTTCATGAGTCTATCAGTAATAATAAAAATGTTATACCAATATAAAGTTTAATTAATACTGCCCTGACAGAACATAGAACACAATTAATTTTACTATATATTCTCTACATTTCTTTCTCATCACTGAAGTTTCCACTGTGTGACAATCAATACAAATCATATGTTAATCTAACATACCTTCAAAGATGACTTCACGGTGAAGTTGTTGTCAAAGGTTCACCGGCATTTTTTCAGAGGCTGGACTGTAAACAAAGCAACATGCAATGGAACACAGATTTCACTTCCGAATCATCACCAAGGCCTTATTACTCACTGTGCACTGTCTCCAAAATACACACAGACAACCACGCCATAAGCTCATATTCTCAAGAATAAACAATTGCTTTTAAATCCCTACCAAAAATGCATAAATATAACGCTTCTATCACCACCAAAATGAGAGAGGAAAATATGTTCTAAAAATAGACTAAAATTACATTCGTGGATACTGAACTGGAGGTACTAATTGCGACCCCATTCCATTTAGCCACTATGGCGCAGGGTGAGGTTACACACGTGATGTAAGATTGTTATATCTCTTGCATCGTGTTGTGATCAGGGAGTGATCAACATATGAGTTGTTTTCACAGACGTTAAGATTGTGTACGGAAATACCCACAATATGCAAGGCATTCTCATCTTGCGCCGCCATTTTGATTCTCTAACAAACCTGATCAGTTATCACGAATTTCAAGATAAAAATAACTGATTTAATTGTAGATAAGGATATTTATTTCACCGAAATGATACATAGATACTTGAAATTCAGCGCATCTATAGCACGAAAGACAAAATAAAGCTGGAAGTTCCCTGGCTGATATCGAAAGACGGCATGGTGAAGCTGAACCGCAATTAGGCACGTTGCTGGACCCAGAACACAATTAATTTTACTATATATTCTCTACATTTGTTTCTCAGTACTGAACTTTCTACTGTGTGACAATCAATGCAAATTATATAATAATCTAAAATACCTTCAAAGATGACTTAACGGTGAAGTTCTTGTCATAGGTTCACTGGCATTTCTTTGACAGGCTGGACTGTAAACAAACCAACGTGCAATGGAACACAGATTTCACTTCGGATCATCACAAGACCTTATTATTCACAGTACGCTGTCATCAAACACACACAGACAACCACACCATAAGCTCATATTCTAATGAATATACAATAACCTCTAAATCCATAAAAAGAATGCTCTATTCTAAATATTGTATCACCACCAAAGGGAGACAGGGGAAAATGTTCTAAAAATAGACTGGGACTACATTCCTGGGTACTGAACCGGAACTATAGGAATGATCGACCGCTACGTCACAACTCGCTAATGATTATTCATTTCTGTATCACGTGATCCAGCCTCATACAAATAAATCGACTCAAGCTTTTCAAGCAATAAATTTACTTCTGAAGATGTTCCGGGTGCTAGAATCAACACTGATCAACTTGATGACTACTGAAGTATTCCACTAAAAAGATGGCTAGAAAGCAGAGTTAAGAACAGTTGGAAATCGATCTGACCTACTTCAAAGGTGAGTAAACACAGAACAACGCCCACATCCTTTGTCAACACCTTCCCTGAACTAAATAATCACTGAGCTGTACAGATAAAACCTGTTTATGTAAACGATTGAAAGAAAGATGTCACTAATGTTTAAATGAGCTACCTGCCGTACACTTTACATTGTCTATTGACCTCACGCGACATAAGCAGTCAGTTCACAACTGTCTGCCAAGCGATGATTAAGGTAAAACGTGACTTTTGTCAATCGTAATACAATGTAGTAAGTACATCTTGGTCAAATGCACTGTATTGAAGTCAACATGTCAACGTTAAATACATTAGAAGGAGGGAAAAATGAACGTAATATCGGGGAAGAATATAGCTACTATAGACGTCTATACTAATGTGTACCCAAGGTTTTAAAAAAGGAGTTGCTATTCCAGGGGTTTCACTTGTTTAAAGTGGAGTTGTTTCAATGGACATTTTTAATCTAATTTGCCTTGAATTTTTAATAAACTTTTTAAAATGTGGTTCCACCAACACCCCCTAGCCTTGGATCTGCCACTAGTATCAATATTTTTATCTCAATCCTAAATAATTATATTGATGAAGATATTTGAAAAAAAATATTACTATAATATTTTTATTTTTTACATACAGGTGTAGAGATGAGGTCAGTGCAGGGAAACTTGGAGACATTGACATCAAAATTGACCAAGATAAATATTAAAGCAGAAAACATAAAAGCAGCAGAAGATGAAAAGTTGCATCCAACAATTCCACCTGTCTTGGGATGGAAACCTTTTCCCTAAAGGCGATGCCAAGTAACTTTAATTATGGGCATATATATTTCTACTTGCTAGAAAGTGTCGCACTTGTAAAAGAGGATGGCAAGTCAGAGGATACCAGTTTGTCACATATGACAGCAAAGCCTCTAATCAAGTGAATACAGTATGTAAAAAGTGGTATGGTATCCAATGTGATGGACACGGAACTTAATCCTATGTAAAAGCAAAAGTGGCAGCATCTATGCGAAACGAAGAACGAAATGTTCATGTCACGATGTCATCCATTAGTGGATCTGTGCGAGATGCTAGCTGTACTTGTCCAGGATCAGTACTTAGACGATGTAATCATGCTGCAGCATTACTGCTTACATTAGATGAACATTGCAAGGAGTTTGGATACAATTCACATTCTTGCAGAAGCAAACCATGGAATAAAGGAAAAAAGGCAACAAAAATCCAAGGAAAGTAACTGATGCAACATATTCAGCATACAAGGTAAAATGACAAGACTCTGTGATTTTGATCCCAGGCCTGCAAGCCTAAGAAAAGCTAATGAAGAGAAACTGAATGACATTTTGTGTTCTCTAAAAAAATACATTTAGAACAGGCAAAATGTAAATGTGTTAAAGCCTTTTTGATTACAAGTATTCATACTATGAAGTTTCTGATGAATACAAGCGAATTCTGAGGACTCAAGTGTCAACCTTTTTGAAAAATCTAAAGGTGAAACGTCAACAATACAATACTAATGTATATATGATTCTAGGTACAGAATTAGAATCAGACTGAGCAATGAAAGGCAAGTCGATGGTTCAGAGTTACTGCATCAACAGCTAAAAAGGCTAACGATCTTGGTACTCTATTAGAATCACAAACATCAGATGCTACATTTAAAAATATTTCAAAACTACATCAATGCTTACATTTGGCATTTAGATACATACACCTCACCGGACATGATATATGGGATTGAAAATGAAGATCAGGTTAGAAAGGATTACCAGTCCTTTATGATGGCTAAACTACCAGCAATAAAGGTTGTGAAAACTGGATTTTGGGTCAACAGTGCATGGCCAGAATTGGGATGCAGCCCCGACGGGTTTGTTTTAGTACCTTCGGAGTCTGACAAATATGGTCTACTGGAGATTACGTGTCCACAAGGTTTTCGTACAATTGCTCCAACGGATCTATTTCGGAGTTTAGAACAAAGCAAGGTAAACAAAACAGACTTGTACAATGCCTGTTTTGCGATTCCCACTAGTGACAATACTGTACTGGCACTTAAGACCACTCATAATTATTGTTTTCAAACTCAGTTCCAGTTGGCTATAACTGGACTAAATTGGTGTGATTTTGTATTATGGTCAGCAGTAGGAACACTTAATGTTGAACGCATCAGACGTGACGACCAGTTGATCACCACTATGATTGGACATGCCTGAAAAACAAAATGGAAATTATATAATACGTCAATACATATTGTTTATCAAAATCTATTTTGAAGCAATTTTTACTTTTTTAATCATAAAAACCTAACTAGTTTGTGCAGGTTAACTGTTCTAGTAACTTCAATGGAGCTCTTTAAAAATGGGACATGTCTGGTTTAGTAATCAGTTACTTAGTCTCCCTTCTCTAGCTACCATGTCATGTGACAATTTTTGTTAATTATGAAAAACAGAAGTTACCTCAAATATTTAAATTTTGATAGTAAAAAGTAAGAAAAAATGACATCTTGACTATCCCAGTACATTTCCTGCATATAAATGATTATACATCTATTATCTTGTTATTATCTTCCATAACTCCTTTCTGGTCCCTCTTACAAAGGTACATTGAAACTACTTGGAGACCTTACAAGTACAGCATACCTAAAGAAATGTTCAGATTGAAGAAAAATTAAGAACGAATTGCAGGCAAAAATTAAAATATCCTACCTCAGATGCAACAATAGAATTGTTTACAGCTGGCAAAGTTGTTACTTGGGACAACTCTATGAGACCCTCAGCAGCTGATGTCACATCTTTTTTCTACAATTTCACTGGGTTGCTTCTTTGGGTAAGTGCTTTTCTTTACATCTGAAAGTGCTTCACCTGAAATGAATCGAATAAATGTAAATAAAACAATATGTATGTGTTTTTGATGTATTTATCTTGACTATGATCGGCTGTCACTACAATTTCACTGGGTTGCTTCTTTGGGTATGTACTTTTCTTTACATCTGAAAGTGCTTCACCTGAAATGAATCGAATAAATGTAAATAAAACAATATGTATGTGTTTTTGATGTATTTATCTTGACTATGATCGGCTGTCACTACAATTTCACTGGGTTGCTTCTTTGGGTATGTACTTTTCTTTACATCTGAAAGTGCTTCACCTGAAATGAATCGAATACATGTAAATAAAAGAATATGTATGTGTTTCTGATGTATTTATCTTGACTATGATCGGCTGTCAATATTACTGGACTTTCCAAGACAAATGTTCATAATTCACTGGAGAGCAATAAATTTTTTACTACCTGTAAATACACATACATAATATTATGACCAAGAAATCTGAACTAATATTAGACACTTGCTTGGTCTAGTTGTAGGAATGGTTGCCTCGCATGCAATCAAACAATGTTCAAATCCCAAAATATGAACTGGGTTTCTTCTACTACTTATTAAATGCTTTATTAATATTACTACTGTTAATTTCTGTGAATATACTCAAAACACAATTAAACACAAACATTAAGTCAGTAAGAAATCTGACACTTCAATCTGTTCGTCACTCAAGAGAATAATGTTTTTCACTCACTGTTTTTAGTATTTCCGCTATTCGCTCGTTTCTAGCAAATATCATCTCTCTCAAGATTGTGTAATTCAACGTGTAGAGTGCCAACAATTTAAAGTTTTTATCATGCCTCATTTATACGCCACAATTTGCCTATATCAGTTTTGTATTATTCTAAACAAAGATAAATGAAAGCTGAACTACCACATAACATTAGCTGAACATAAACAAGAATAATAATATTATTAATAAACAATACCGATATATAAGCAAATGTAAACATGTATTATTTATGGATCACACACCTGTTCTTCTGTGTGTAACAAAGCAGGAATCGGGTCAGGATGCTCTAATGTTGGCCCTTTCTCGCCGACAAAATGTTTGCTATAAATTTAGGTGCAACGTTTTTCTTCAGCTGGCCTTCCACATGCCTTAATCCATTTTGCACACGTCTCCCTACCTGCTATGGACTTTTAAAACGGGATGAAAAACACACCTCTTATTTCATCTCGGTGTCTGTACGTGGAGTCAATATTACAAGTCCCAAAACAACAATTTTTAGCTCCTTCTCATTTGATTTTTACTTTCTGGAATCCATTACAATGTTTTAAAATCATTTCATGCAACACGCATCATCGTCATACAAAACTACAGATTACACTATGGCTTGAATGACATCCGGGGATTTGAACAATGACATCGCTCTAAATTGATGAAATTGATGACAACCCCATTCTTCGTGAAGAAATAGAAATTGCAGTTACGTCACTAAAGAAAGGAAAGTCAGCCGGCATTGACAACATACCAGCAGGCCTCATTCAAGCAGGAGGAAAAGAGATAGTTACAGTCCTAACAACAATCTCCAACAAGATATGGCAGACAGGAGAATGGCCCACCACATAGACTCAATCCTTGGTCATCGTGCTCCCCAAGAAAAGAAACCTCCAGCTATGCCAAAACTACAGAACCACCAGTTTGATCAGTCACCCGAGCAAAGTCATGCTGAAGATAATTCTCAACAGACTAAAGCCTCAAGCAGAGAAAATTATTGCTGAAGAGCAGACAGGTTTCCGAGCAGGAAGGAGCACCACAGAACAAATCTTCAATCTCAGACTCCTTTGCGAGAAATACCTTCAGCATCAGCAGAATCTATACCACGTCTTTATAGATTTCAAAAAGGCCTTTGATAGGGTATGGCATGCAGGATTATGGGCAACTATGAGGATGTACAACATCACCTCAGACCTGGTGCAGGTTGTTGAGTACCTCTACGACAAAGCCACCAGTGATGTCCTCATCAATGGCAGCAGAGAAGATTGGTTTCGAACAATAGTTGGAGTCAGACAGGGATGTATAATATCACCTACACTATTCAACATTTTCCTGGAATGGATCATTGAGGATGCCTTGCATGACTACAAGGGCACTGTCAGCATCGGAGGAAGAACAATCACCAACCTTCGCTTCGCAGATGATATGGTTTAGCAGGAGATGAAAAAGAGCTGGCTGACTTGGTTGAGAGGATCGACACAACCTCCACAGCATACGGTATGGAGATTAGCGCCGATAAAACCAAACTGATGACAAACAACACCAATAGCATCAGTGCAGAAATAAAAGTCAGTGGACAGAAGCTGGAAAGAGTCACAAGTTTCAAATACTTGGGATCAATTATCACAGATGAGGGCTCCAAACCAGAACAACTTTATAGAATTACCCAGACAACAGCAGCAATAACAAGGTTGAGACCAATATGGAAAGACACCAACATTGATTTTGGTTCAAAATAAGGATGATGCGCTCGATTGTCATATCCGTCGTTCTGTATGCTTGTGAAACATGGACGTTCTGATCAGATGTACAAAGAAGGATTCAAACCTTCGAAATGAGATGCTACCGCAAGATCTTGGGCATCTCATACATTGACCATGTAACCAGCGAAGAAGTCCACAACAGGATCCAAGGAGCCATCAGATCCTATGAAGATCTCTTGACCACTGTAAAAAAGCACAAACTGAAGTGGTACGGTCATGTCTCAATATCATCTGGACTGGCAAAAATAATTTTGCAAGGCACAGTGCGATGGTGCAGAAGAAGAGGCAGACAGAAAAAGAGGTGGGAAGACAACATTAAGGAGTGGACAGGCATGGGATTTGGAGATTCCCAAAGGGCAGTAGAGAACAGGGAAAGATGGAGAGAACTGGTTGTAAAGTCAACTGTGGTGCCCCAACTACTTCTTGATTTAAGCGATTGATGATGATGATGATGATGATAGTTCTAAAAATACATTTCCGGTTTATACATAGCTCGGTCGCTCTTTGCTATTGTGATCCGATTCCTGCTATCAAACAGAAATGGGGTTATATTTTTAGCAAACGGATTCTAAAACGAAAACTGTTGGATGATATCCCGAAGATTGTCATGATGAATAACTATCACCGCACAATGATCTTCGGGATGTAAAATCAGTTACGGAATTAAAATTTCAAAGCGTCTGTATTATGCCGGAACTTTTATATACAATTACATTCCGCGAAAACAAGTGCTTGAGCCAAAAACAACTGACAAATCATAATTAATCAGCACGGTCAAATATCGTATTTGTGGTGGAGATGATGGACGGAGGATGATTTTGAAGGAAAGGGAGAACTGTTCAAAGACATTTCATATTTGGTGTATTAATATGAAACATGTACCTAATGACTTTGGGTCGAACGTCAAAACCGATTAATTCTTAAAACGCTTTTAGAAATATTAAATTGCACATTAGCGATTGTTTTCTTTTTTAACTTAAACGATAACCAAATGTTTGATTTCAGCCCATGAAAATTGAAAAACCATTACATCTTACGACCTATTTCTGTATCCATTTGTTTATGAGTCTATTTATTGATGGTTCTATTTGTTTATGAATGAATAACAAAAATGATTCAAATTTCAATGATTTATTTGAGGAAAAAAAACGTGGGAGGGGAGTAATGTAATCAGTCTCGTGCGGTTGATATGCACTACAGAATGTGGTGTATTAGGATAACCTTTCGCACAAAATGAGACGTGCCTTCATATGTGGGAAGAACGATGTTGATTGCTGTAACGTGACGGTTTGTGTGGCTAGAGTATCAAAATGGCGGATATGGAAGTGCCCACGTTTTGTGACGTCACGTGAAAACAATGGACATCAGAGAAGGTTCAAAGTTGCTTTCTCTTGGAGTTAATGTGTGTCTTTTTGCACCATTTGTTAGGTTATCTTATGTTCTGGTATTCTGCGTAATTGTGATATAGGAGTTAGTCGTATTTTTATTGAGTTTTGTTTGAAAGTCACACTCGCCTACTTCCGATATATACAGAATGCTTCCTTAATCAACATATAAATTTGTTAACTGTCATAAATATGGCCATTACATATAAATCCATGTTAAGAAATAGCATCGTTTTACTTTTAAACTTTAAATAATAATAATAATTTTGATGATGAAGCAAATTTAAAGTTTGGCGTATTTTCTTCAGAGATGACTGATGTAAACTTTATCCACAACCATATATAATTTGGCGTAAATTGATCCAATATGTAACTCCACACACTCTAATCTTTACAAATGGTTACACTGGTTAAGTTTGAGTGGCCAGGGTAGGAGTGTAACCCTATGGATCATTTAGTGTAAATTGGTGCATCGTGTACCTCCAGACACTCGAGCTTAGCCACCCGAATGGGAAGGGACAATTTGGTTATGAAGTGTATATATATGTGCGGAATGGGTGTGCAATGTTGCTATCCGAAGGGGTAAGGACAATTAGAGTATGTCATGCTTCCGGTAATTAAAATGTAAGTATTCTTCAAAAAATGAAATCAGCTGATACATTTCATTCGACTCAATTTTTCCAGCTGTCTATTGAGCATAATACATTGAACCTGATACGAAATCTGCAAAATGATGGTATTTGTGGGAACGCTGTAGTGACCCAGTTTAAGGTATCTTAAGTACCTGCACGTTGACAAATAGTGACTTTTCCTGGGATTATTCTCATTCCTCCACCCACCCACCCCTCCTCACAGGGGCAACTAAATATATGTAAAATAAGAATGTTCAATATATGAGTATCTGTCAACATTCAAATTTACTTGCCATTGATATTGCTTTTGATGAAATTATTGTAGGGAATAACAAGAGTTATCAAGGACGTCGATCTGGAAGGAATGCCCAAGAGATGTTACATAGACCTGACTGGAGGGAATTTCCAAGATATATCACATACGCCGATCTGGGGGAATGACCAAGAAATATCACATACGCCAATCTGATGGGAATGTCCAAGAGATATCACATAAGCAGATCTGATGGGAATACCCAAGAGATATCACCTACACCGACTGACGGGAATGCCTAAGAGATATCGCATTGGACAAAATAAAATAGTGTTAAAACTGAAGCAAAGACTATCAACACTTTAGCCTCCTCACAACAACGATTTATTCTCGCTTACTCCAACTGCAAACAGTGCAGATCCAGATGTGCCGTCTCAGAATGTGCCATCAGATCTGGGTCTGTGCAGTTTGTTTGTATTAATTGCTATAATAAACAACACAGACCATGATCTGCCGGCGCATTATGCAACAGCAGAGTAGTAAGGGAAAAGGCTGGTTCTGGCTCAAGACCCTCTCCCCACCCTCCAAACAAATATAAATTACCCTCTCGGAGACCCTAAAATCCCACCCCAAAACGATTTTTCACAAAATTAAAAGGCTGGTTCTAGCTCAAATATAATCCAAGACCCTCTCCCCACCCTCCAAACAAATCTGGGAGACCCTAAAATCCCACCCCAAAACGATTTTCCCAAAATGGAAAGGTTGGTTCTAGCTCAAATATAATCTAAGACTTTTACACACCCTCCAAATAAATCTTGGAGACCCTCCAAAAAAAATATAAATTACATCTGGGAGCCCTACCAGCCTTCCAAACGACTAACCTCTACCTCCTTCATACCTCATCACCAATTATCAATGTTTCAACTGTTGATATTAGAAATATTTCGTCATCATGATAATAGAGACTAAACTTTACTTTACCGCTCACGCAGCGACGACATTCGAACAAATCTTTTATTTGCGGCTTGTTAAGAGGATATTTTTTGTCGATAAAATATACTTTTGACCGATCGAGATCAATGGTAAGTTTAGTATATTTTTGTTGACTGATCGGGTCATGAAAGTTTTTAAATCCCGCTGATAACTTCTGGCTCAATTGTTCAAGGTAATTGAAATACTCGCTGTCATCAGATCTGATAAGCGAAAGTTTTAGCTTGTCACGAACTGCGGTAAAACATATACCTGATATTTCATTATTAATTTCAACTGTCAACTGTTTGCCGTCCATTATTAGATATTTGATCTTGCTATTGTAGCTATTTGTGACTGTCATATTTTCAAAAATTATTTTTATTGTTTACATAAAATTTTATACCTTAGTCATCGAATATAATATCAAGTATAGATCTATCATCAAAACAATAACCAAGTGCAAATGTATCTACTCCATTTTCGATATAATGTTTGTCATCAAAATTACTCAATCCGCGTTTGATAATGACATCTCTTTCGAGTTTATAACGATTTGTTCGAATAGCCATTGCTCTTATAAAACTAACGCCGCCGTCAAGCGCGAACTTGTAATCATCAAATTTCATAAACTTTTTAACAAAACCGCGAGGCAGACCTTTTGCCTTTTTCGTTATTTTATTATTATCTAGCAATACGGCGTACATTTTACTGCGCAATCCGATAAAGTATTTGATGATGCTCTGGTTCATTTCATCTTTAAACTTACCAATAACCTTTTTATTTATGTCGTCATGACATTTACTGTCACGAGGGTAATCGGAAAGATCAAACAGATGTCGATTATCATATATATCTTGATAGACGTCCTCACATTCGATTTCATGCACGAGCGAGTCGGTATCAGTAAACAATAGTCTACTTGACGGCCATTGATTTTTAACAAAATGATAATGAAAATCGTACATGAGCCACTTTGATAAATCTAACACGGAAGCTCCAACGTAAATCGGCTTGTTTAGTTTTAGATTTGTTTTTCTTCTTTGTATCGCGACAAGATTTTCATTAAAAATTTTCATGCTAACAAAATCATCGTCTGACACAAGTTTATTTCTGCGATTGATATCATGAACTAGCTCGATATTTACTCGTTTTCTAATATTTTCCATCGTCTTACCAAAAACGGAATTGTTCATAAGCTTAAAGAAGTTTTTTTCAAAACCGGTTTTCGCTACAGCTCTTCTCGAAGTGTTCGAGTTAATATAACCTTTCATCCAAGGTGACTGATTAAACTTTAAAACTCTATGAACTTTCCTCAAAACAAGACCAGCGTCTAATGCTTGTTTTAAAACTTTGTAATGCAAAACATAATTTTTCTTATCGAGTAAATTTGGTGCTAGTTTTTTTTACCATAGAATTTTGTCTTGGTGATGCTATCGCTTGTTGTTCTTGAGATAATAAACTAAAATCTATTATCACTGATTCTGCACAGAAAGGATAATCGTTATGTAAATTGTGTAGCGAAGTTGGATAATCGAGATCAACTTCAACGAAATACGAAACATCGTCAGGTATCTTTTTTTCTTTCTCCGATAGAAATTGGTCAGATGTGATCCAACGAAATCCACCAAAAGGCATTGGTTCTGCCATAGAATAATCGTACAAATTATTACAATCTAGATAAATTATATACTTCGAAGGAAGCTTAGGATTGTACTCTTTCAAGTATTTGTTGTTTGCTTTAGAATACTTCTTTGTTATAACGCTAATACCGCCTCGAATACCTTTTTCGACAAAATTGAACATATCAACGTCAGTTAGTAATTCTAACCTTACTTTACTAAACTTCAACAGAGCATCCTAAAATAACCCGGGAGCATAATAATACCAATAAGGATCTAGTCCATAATTATTATAGCTCACTTTTCGAAAACTTTCAAAAACATCTGCTAACAATAACATGTCAGTTTTCAAATATAACTCATGATCTTTGCCAAACGTCTTACAATCAAATTCTTTCCAAATATATTGTACTCGTCATCGGTTATATTTTCATTTTTAAGTTGCGAATAAAATTTGTCTTTGCTAGGTAAAGACGTTTCATCAAATTTACTCCAATCATCGAGATACTCGTACGGAAATACTCCTTTTTTAGTCAGTAGATTAAATTTATCTCCAAAACAGTCTCGTAGGTTATCAAACTCGCTACAACCTTTTACCAGCTCACCCAATGATGCTGCCATAAACTGTAGGCTGTCAATAAAACGCAACTTACCTAAAGTAACTGACATATACTTTTCTAAATTATTTGGAATGCACTTGATTACGTTATTAAGTTTTAAACGAGATATTATGTTGGGATCACCAAAAGCTTCTACGATAATATGGCTATCATATCCTCGGAAGTTGTGAAGAACAACTGGAATAAAATCTGGAGCATGAAATTTTGAATTACACTTATCATGAGCCGCTCCAGGATACTGTCCGGTCAAATGGCAATGGTCATGTACGTTTTTGTTATCAGGCGAGTCAAAAGCTTTTTCACAAATATGACAAAATTCCGCTTGCTCGTGATCAGATTTTTGTTGAGATGTCAGTTTTATTCTTTTTAAACGATTAAATATATTATCAACTTCGCTAATTAACTGCTTGAGAAGCCAAACAGCCGGATTATTACCACGATATAATTTGATTGGTTTAGATAATCTCGAATTAGTGCAGCAAACTATCTTATACGCTACCCCACATGGAACATGATTTTGAGTTTTTCTTGTACTCGATTTGCCAGGATTATTTTCTACGCCAAGTACAGGCTGAAGTAATCATTTGAAATCGGCGTATATAACGAAAGGAATTTTTAGTTTGTGATTGTGATTGACAAACTGCAGTAAACTATTTTCTTTGGACGGCATCGTTATTCGTTGTACGTCATACAGTACTGCAAATGCTTTTGTAATGTTTCATTGTCTTCACAACCGTGTAAACAGCGATAACAAAAGAACGTTTTTTTTATTTCGTTTATTATACTGTCTGCCAACTAGTCCATTAAAGTTTTTAATCCAAACGTAATGATTCCTGTAAAACAGCAAGTTTATTGTCGATTGTGAAGCTTTTTCTGAAATATATCTCGGATAGACGTTTTCTTTTTCATCTAGTCCGAAAACATTTATTGAAACATTATTTTGCTTTTCAAACTTTAGCATTTTGATTTTCTGCAACTGGAAAGTCAATACCATTAAAATTTAATTTTAATACGTGACTAATGTACTTGTCAACACGATCAGCATTTTTTTCTGCTGGAAATAGCGCAGAAAGAAGAGCCCACTGAAAACATCTGTTATCAACGTTCTATACGTTTATACAGCATTTTTTATTTTTTATTTTTTTGTGGCAGGTCAGTATACGAACTACTGCGTAATACGTTATATTTTATTGTGTGAAATAAAATTTCCGTGATGATTTCAAACTTCCAACCCGAACCCAATTCGGTAAATTCTTATATCTTTTTCCAAATTTCTTGGTGTATTTCATTAGCTAGTGACAAAAGATCAGTCCCAAGCAAAACACGCCTCGATTTTGCATTAATGTAAGGGTATGCAATTTTTTTTTCAGTCGATCCCTCTGTCACAAGTAGCTTTGAAAACATAACATGATATTGCATTAAAATTCTTAGACCCTTATGTTTTTCAAGTTCACGTTTTATAGTTGGCTCTAGCAAATGATTGAGATTTGTTGCAGTAAAATTTACTAGTACGATTTGTTTATCAAACCGATAACTGTTGTCAAATCCTGTAAAGGCAGTCGCTATTTTTTCAGGTTCTCCCATAAGGCTCTTCTTAGCTATATCACGTAATTTTAACATTGCTATATAATAGTGTAATATTATATATCTAATTGATTGTTCGATCGATAACTCACCGCACGCCGGTTGAACAATCAATTAGAGATATAAAATCCTTATAGTATATAATGACACAAAATCTGACAAGCGCAAACGAGCAAGAAGCATATCATATTCATCCGAAGTATAACCTATACGCTGGAAATGCATTAGGTTAGGTTAATAACATAAAATCTAAAAAATCTATTGGTGAAGCAACGCTAGCAGGTTATAAGATTAGCGTAAAGGGAGATAATGCTGAGAGAACGGAAATGTTTCGAAAACATTTTATTTATACTTTGTTTTACGATAATATTCCAGAATGACAACGAGTGTATAGAGTAAATAATTCGATCATTGACGATAGCATTGAAAACTTATCTTTAGAAAATGAGTTTCAACGTCATAAAATATTTGATTTATACGAGACTTCTGACAGAAGAATTATTCGACATATAAGAACAAAAAAAAGTTATTGGTACTATAGCTAATATGGGGTATATCGGGATAACTGTCAGAGGAACTGAAACAGACTTTGTTGGTTATCTTAGCCATCGTTTTGTTTACGAGACGTTCAAAGGACCTATACCTAATGGTTTGGTTATTAATCACATCAATAACGTAAAAACTGATAATTGACTGGAAAATTTAGAAATAGTTACCCAGCAGGAAAATGTGAGAAAAGGACGAGATGGTGGTATTAATTTTAGATGTCCAGCAAAACCTGTTGTTTCATTTAATCCTAAAATAGATGAGGAAATCAAATGTCCTTCAATCTCATATGCTGCTCAATAATATATGATAAATCCCAGGGCAGTAAAATTTGTTGCTGATGGAATAATGAGATCGGCTTTTTCAAGCAGATATAATGCTTGGATTATCTTTAGGTATGATGATTAATTCTGCCTTAGTGAGACAGCTATGAGCAAACATCGCGATCAAATTTAAATGTTATTTTTTACTGCTGCTGGTATCATTTTCGCCTTGCGTAACAATAACGTCAACGGAATATGCACTATAACCCGACAGACATTTTCTCACTGCTTCAGCTAGTTCGTTGTAATTTAATATATTAACTTTTTGGTGATATTTTACTTCGGGAGATTTCGTTTTGCTGGTCATTATTATAAATTAGATAAAAGTATATTATAACATGGATTTGATGAAAAAACTTGCTTATATATACGAGGAAGATACAATCACTAACGACAAAGTCGCTGATAATATTGCAATCACTAACGATATAATAGACAAATCTGCTAGTTATAGCGAAGATGATATTTTATACAACAACGAATCCGACGATGATGAAGTAGTTACTGTCGTTGACAGGAAAAATTACAGCAGACCGACAACTGGACGATATAATGTTAAGTATCACATTGCTAAAAAAATAATAAAATTTAATTTTACTGCTGCCGAACAACAAATATTTTGGCAGCTTATCAAACCTTTTTTAAATCTAAAAATTGCAGGCCGACAAAAAAATATAAAATTCGATTTTATATTTGTCAAGATTTTTAACTTAATGACGATCTCTGACGATCGCAGACAATATCTAATATCGTTATGTAAACCAGTAAAATGTAAATCTATCAAACGTAAGTACGAGGAAATCTACAGAAACATTATTTCATAATTTGCTTGGTTGGGATCCAACTATTAAATTTATCGCTATACCTGCGCCACTTAACTAAACTTTTATTGACTTTTTTCCTAATAACTTTTCGATGACGAAAACATCTTGTTCAGTTTTCTGAAGTTCCGGCTCGTAAACACTGCCAGTTATAGGTTTACCTAATAAATCTTTTAGCGCATATGTTACAGATATCGTTAAAAGTACTTTATCAACGACAAATACTTCTTCGCTCCAGTTTGGAGTAAATCCTTTTTCAAATTTGTTTTCGTCAGAGAAATTCTAACTCGATCACCCACTTTAAATTTATGTCTGCGATACATGTTTTCATTTGCAAGAATCGGATTTTTAATTGCGTCATTTGGCGGCATTTTGATAGTTCGATGTTTCGTGCTATTATATTCGTCAAAGATTTGAGAAAGATCATCAATATACCTGTTCGTATTTTTAGCTGTCAAATACTTGTGTATTTTTTCGTTTAGCGTGCGATTGAATCTTTCAACTACAACACTTTTACCCTCGTTCTCTGTAACATATTTTTTGATATTGTTTTTTTCTAAAAACTGTTCGAACTTTTTATTAAAAAACTCCGCTCCATGATCGGTCCAGATTCTATTTGGTTTTCTTTCAGTACTTTTTATTATTTGTTTTAGCGCGTCAGTTATCGACGATCCTGTTTTATCCGAAACAGGTACACTAAAAGCATATTTACTAAAAATATCTATAACATTAAACAAGTATTTCTTATTATCATTAAACTAAGCAAGATTTGACACATCTACTAAATCTATCGCCCAGATGTCATCAACGGCATTTGCAACAACTTTACGTCGCGTAAACTTTTTTTTTTTAAGTTTGTGTAGTTCAGCTGCAAGATCGTCATACAATTCCTTTCCGAGTCCTAACTTATATTTTGCTCCAATAAAACCCTGCACCAGCCTTCTATCAACACGTTCTCGCATATTTATCGGTTCCATATCACGAAGTTCGTCTAACATTACTTTATCACAATCCGATTTTGAACTCTCTGCACGAGTGCTGTCAGGACGTTCGATATCATGATAACAGATATCATGGCACATTGCTATTGCATCAACTTCATTATAAGGCTCTTGTCCTGGCAGCGGATTATCATTTTCATCTCGTTGTTTATCAAGAGGATTATAAGGTCCAGTATACCTATGACCTGGCAATGTCCAGCCTGCTTTTGGTTTTGGCAATTTGCCAATAATTTTGTGAATGTCAATTCCGCTGCCAATTACCTCACGGCGATTGCATGATTGACAGTATGTGACGATTTTATCTTGTTCGATACAAAGATCTTTATCACAATCACAATTGAACTTCATTTTATTTTATTTTATTTTATAAAAAAATTGTCATCGATTAATCATCGATCAGGATAACTTTATCCACACAAGATCCTAACGTCTCAACTATTTGTTTTTTCAGAAACATACTTTTCTTTCTACCACAAACAACACAAATACTTTTTAACATTATTCTATTATTTTTTGTTTTTTCCGTCGTCTCATTTTTTTTCTGTTTTAGTTCTACATTTGAGACAGTATGTTGACATTGTATATATTTACAAGTTTAGATAAAATTAACTGCAAGCTTTACAACAATTAACTGCAATCTCATCATTTGCGTGAGAAGGCTGCTTGTCAAACTGTAAAATAAACTTTAAAAAATTAGGATCTTTTGACATCTGTCGGACAAACATTATACAATAATAAGCACAAGCTGATGTTCCAATCGGCTGTAGTTGATTAGACGAATAATTTATTTTTTTTAAATTTTTTAAAAATATATTTTTTTATAAGATCACTCGGAGGAAGTCCGAACGAATCAAAATAATTATTATCGCAGACAGCAACCCAGTGAGTGCCTGAGCCATCGTTAAAATTTTCTATATTTACGACGCACGAACCACCTGCTGGTACGTCATCGAGTTCGTCTTTAGAAAATACTCCGCGAAATCCGACAACGTCATTCAATTTTTCAATTATATCAAAATTGCTCAATAGCGTCTGATACCTGGTAAAGTCATTCCACGTCCGATTCCTAGTAGGTTTTAAAGAAGACTTCCCGCTAATCCCGCTAGAAATGGAGCTATTGGAATAAATCCTCCTTGTTTTGTTCGATTGTATTTTGTTGTTTTCTTTTTTTTCGACGATTTTGTTTTTCGTTGTGGCATTTATTTTATATTATTACATAAAACTAACGATAGATTTGTTTGATTCCACGACCTTCAACCGCTTTTTTCATTGCGCCAGATACTGCCCCTGACGCAGCCGCTAGTCCTAATGTACCAAGTACAAGTAAAATTTTTGGTAGTATTGAGCTAGCTAATACGGATAGTGCTGGTCCAAAAAATCCACCTTGTTTTGACATTGCTGTTATTTGTGAAACAGATATTTTAAGGACAAAGGGTTTTCCTTTATCGAGTTTGTCAATTTGTTGTTGTGTTAGCATTAATTTAACCGCTGTTTTATTTGAAGTCTCCGGGGATATCATTAAAGAAACTGAACGGCGTTTAGCAACAGCTGCTGATAATTTTTCAACTTGACCTGGCGTTAGGTATATTTCTCGAGTTGTGTACTTGGTTTTCATTATTTTATATCAAGGTTGTTAGATTAAACTTGTACAGTCATTCTTCCTTTAATCGCGTCAATCGTCAAGAATCTATCACTGACAACTAGCGCATATACGTTATACTGTTCAGCTGGCAGTACGCCAAGTGTCCACGTGACCTCAATATCAGCAGTTGATCCGATAGCTCGTTCGGAATGTTTTGATATGTCGAAATAAAAGATAGGGTAGAGCGATTGAAACTCTTCTACTGATATTTGAGATCCACTGTCCGCGTTCTGATATTTTTGTATTGCTCCCATAAGGTACATGTACGGCCGAGATATGTTTTTTGTTTCATCGTCATCAAAATTGCATTCGATTGCACGTTCTGGATATTGTTTAGAATTTACACTAGCAAATATTCGTCTAATATTGGGGTTATCAAATATGGAGTTGTTCATTTCTTGATTATTACGGCGTGCCTGTCGTTGAAATACGACGAACATATGTCGAGGTAGTTGTTCGCTAGCTGTAGTTGTAACACGCCATGTGTAATCGGTCGTGTTAGGAATTGCTGTTTGATAAATCTTGTTTTGCTGGAAGTGTGTCTTTTTTGTATAAGCGGCCAATAATGATTCGAGCTCCATCATTTTACTACAGAGGGGACAACTCGTGGCATCCACAGCGCTAATCTTGTAATAGCAAACTGTCCTTCAACCACCCCATCGGCATGTATTATACAATCGTTTTGATCAGCTCGATCTAAAATAAGTGTATGTTTTATTCCGAGAAAAACTTTGTTGTATTCACGGAAAAATCCAAATATTGTACTTAACGGAAGCATCATCGTTATTTGTTTAGATTCTGCAGCAAATGTTTTTCGTTTAGCAAATCCTTCGTTATATTGCTGTCGTCGTATATTTGTAACAGATAATCTTATTGAATTACCTATTGCGGCTGCATCATCAGCAGCGGGATTGGCGATTAGATTATTGTTATCTGCAGCAGGAACACCAGCGCCAGTACGAAACTCGCTCAAAGCAGCTGTCCCGAATGAGGTATCTTTAAACCACATCATGTTTGTGACAACTGATCTAGAATAATCGTCGCTAAACGAAATAATGTTAAGTATTGTACTTGCTATAGGCAAGTGCATTCAAATATCTTCTACAGTTTGACAGGCCAGTTGATATCGTGCACTTTTAAATAAGCTCCAAACGTTATTGACAAGCGCAATTTCTGCACCAGCTGCAATATCACCACCTATCGCAGTTGATATTTGACCACGCACTTCTAACACTGCCTTATGCGGAAGTAGAAACATGTCCTCATATCTTGTGTTAAAAGTTCTAACACCAGTTTTATTTGGTTCGTTCGAGTTTTCATTGAGATACTCGACGTATTCGAACTCTGTTACAGCATCGTCAGTATCATATTCTTCAGCAAGATCGAGATAATTTTTAGCTGACATTTTATTTTATAATTGTTACACAAAATTAAAAAGCAGCAGGAGTCATCGGTTTTGTTTCCTTTACAAGTTTACGTACTATTTCTTCACCATGTGGTGATACCAATTTTTTTTATTGTAGCTATCATAGCTCGTTTTGTTTCCGCTGTTGGCGCAATATCTGATATTGCTCGTTTTATTTCCAATGTGGAAGGGCCTCTGATCTTATCAGCGATCTTTTGTCCTACTGCAGTGCCTGCTGAAGAAGCTGCACCTGTCGCAAAAGCTTTACCTGCGTCAAGTGCAATTGGTGCTACGTTACGTGCAATTCCTGGTATATTCTCAGCAATTTTAGTAAATATGTTTCCAAAAAATCCACCTACGATTTTTCTTCTATAAATTTTTCTTGTCTCATCTTTGTCTATAAAATATAGGCTCACAAAACTGACGTCGACAACTACGTTGTTGCGCGCAGGTGTAAATAATACGTGACAATTTCGTTGTTAAGATCTATTTGTCTACCAGATTGATCTGTTAATTGCATTGTTATACTTGTTATTTGATTTTCAAGATTAATCGGATAATAAATAACTTGACGTGGATTAATTTGCATGATAGATCCTGGTGGAACGTCAGGCGAGAAACTATATATCGTTTGTGCTCTACTACCCTGGGCTGAGTAAGATCCACCTGCAATAGAGCAATTTCTTAATATTGTGTTTACTTCTGTTATTTTTACTGGCAGTTCACCGTCATATGTTAAAGTTTCTACTGGCGCATAAGGTCCATACTTATTATGAGTAAATCCAATCAGCGATGCAATACTTTTTGGTGATGTAAAATCGACTGACATATTTTTTAATGTTATATTAGCTCGTAATATGTTATAATTTGGTGTTAGCTCAAAATTATCAGCTATACCGCCCGCTTTTGTTATTAACTCCTTTATCGTCTTATTTAGATCAGTAAGATTATAAGCTCCTTGTGGAATTTTAAATGTTTTCCATTGCGTGTCTCTTATTGAAATAAATGTAAATTCATCGTTTACTCCAGTTTTTACGTTAGCCATAGAATTCCAACAAGTGCAGGAAATTAGTCCAATCTCATACTGTTTTTCAGGATCAAGTTCTATTGGTGGGTTATAATAAACGGAAACGTTTGCGCTGTTTCCTGTTGTCTGCGAGGAATCAAGTAATAATGTTGTTGATGTTAGTGACATTATATTAATATTTTTAGATAAGATCGCTATGTAAAATTTTGTACTCAGATGATGTTAGTAATCCGCTCGATCTAAGATGATCTAGTATATCAATGATTTCGTTATCGATTTCTACGCTTTCATTACCAGCTTCTTTTGATGATATCAACAACATAAGTCGGTCGACTATTTCTGCGTTTGATGTAAAAACTTTAACTCCAGATCCAGTGGTTTCCTCCGGTAATGTTTTATTTCGTTCGTTTTCATATTTATTTGATAGTCTTTTAAAACTCCAACCTTTACTATAACCTCCTGGTTTATTTCGATATTGATTTGCTATTTTATGAAAAGTCTCAGCAATAACTCCATCTCTCATTATGTCTATCAGAAGTAATGCTTCTTTTGCTTTTTTAACATTTTTAATTTCTTCATCAGCTTTCAAAAAATCATAATACATTCTTTCTAAAATACCCATCATTTTTTTGTAATCATCCTCTGACCAATCTCTAATGTTTTCAAAATTTTTTAGACTTTCTTTTTCTGAATATTTTACAACAAATTCGTTATACTCATCATCATTTATTTTTGATCTAGCTTGTTTTCTGTACATTTTTATAGATTCTCCAACAGGCAATATTTTTATCGCAATTTCTTGGATCATTTTTTGTTGCTCCGAAACATCCTCTATCATCTTCTTTATCTCGGCTGGATTAACAGTCAATCTTGTAATAGCGTGCTGAAACATAAGAGGGTTGTTTATTAGTCTGTCAAATTCGCCCTGTCCTGCAGCAAGATCAGCAATGTTTCTTACAAGTTCTTCTACAATTTTTTTATTTTCTTCTTTCGATCTTTCTCCAAGTAAACCTAACAAACCTTTTCTTTTAATTTTTCAAGCTCCTCTGCAGATAATGTTGATATTTCTGGTTGCTTGCCAAGTACTGCTTCAGTAACAGGTTTGAAAAGTTTAGCAGTTTCTTCCTCTGCTTGAACTTGTCCACGCCGAGCTTCTTCCACTTTTTTCTTAAAAGCTGCTCGAGTTTCAATAAATTTCTTTAGCAATTCGATTCTTTGTTGATGCTCGTCCATTATTTTTATATGTTTAATAAAAACGTGTTAATGCAACAACGAAACATCTTAGCCGGATCACGCGCTAGCTTATCAAATAAAAAGAAATTGTATTTATCTTTGGTTGCTTTATGATATAATTCGATAAATTTATCTTTTGTTACGTCACCGCATTGCTCGTTTGCAATATTTCTCACATCAACATTATCTAGTCCGGGAAATAATATAAAACAGCCAGTATTTCGCCTAATAAATCTATCGACGTTGTAAAAGCCTTGGGCGAGATAAACAGAATTACATCTTTTATTACGCGATAATGAAAAATAAGATCTAATCTTGTTCATCTCCTCATTGTTTAGCGGAATATCGTCAAATACAATTATTTTATGCTCGGATGAATCAAGTTTATTAACTGGAATTAGTTCTTCTGGTTGTTTTATTAATAATATATCATCGCCAGCGTCAAGTTCATCACGAAGTTTATCGTTGTACTCGCTCAATAATTCGTATTTATCCTGTTGTGGATTAATTGTATAAATATATGCCTTGTCATAGTTAAAGTTATTGTTGAGCAAAAGATTTAATAACAAATTTGTTTTACCCGATCTTGTACGACCAACAATAAGATAATGACAATCTGGAAGTTCGTTATTATGTTTATGCTTGATTAATCGCTCGGTATCAAAATTTAATATCTTCGCCATTGTTGTTATATAATTTTATGTAACATTAAACTGATTAATGTTAACAATTTTATGTAGGATAATAAATAATGAGCTATTATACAAAATTTGGAACATTATTAGTAGATTCATCGGCTAAAGGTCAGCAAGGTGACTTATCGAGATATGCAACTCTTGATCAGCTCAGAAATGAAATCAATAATTTATTAAATATCACAAGTGTAGATCAAAATGAAGTCGTTGTTTTCCAGGACAAACAAGGACGATTGAAGATAAGTAATATACAACTGTCAGATGTACTTATACGAGTTCCTACCGCGGTTGTTAATAATATCGTTACTTTTACTGACCAAGGTAAGATACAAGATTCCGGTAAGTCAATTAACGATTATGTCAAAAAAGCTGGTGATTCGTTCACGGGTCACATTATTATGAATCAAAATAAAATTACAGGCCTTGGAAATCCAACCGCAGATAATGACGCCGCAACAAGAAAATACGTTGATGATCAAGGATTTAAATACGTATTAGTCAACGGCGGTATAATGCGTGCATTTCTCAATGTGAGTAACAATGGTATTAATAATCTTAGAACACCAGAATCCGATTTTGATGCTGCAACGAAAAAAGATGTTGATGATAAGGAAATTTCAGTAACAGCTTCGTTAGCTACAATTAATAATGAAATGACTACAATTAATGCTACTTTTACTAGACACGTACAAACGTTTTTAAATTTTCGTAGAAATGTGAATAAAACCATTAACGAATTTTTTGGTGATCCACCACTCGTTGTTATCAAACTCTCCGACGTTAACACGAAACTAAACGACATTGTCGGTGGAATACCTAATATTGTTCAAAAAACGAATCTGATTAAAATTCCACACGGACAAATTAAAAATATCGTGTACACAGTAGCATCAGAATCATCGACATGGACAACGCAAAATAACACTCTCGAACACACCGCAGAAGTAACTGGGTTATACAGGCTGTCCATGTACGGTTCGGAAATTACTGCGTCTACTTCATCATCACCGAATGTATACCATAATCCTCTACTTGTGATGCTAAATAAGAACACCAAAGAAATATTTACGTTGACATCAACGGAAAGGCCTCCGAGACGTTACTGGTGGTGTCTGGAATTTATAGCTGAAACTTCTTAATTAATTACTTAACGTCATTAGGTATAATGAATCAAACCAAGAACCAGCACTATTGTAAACAAATATTATATAATGAAAAAAGTATAGTTGATTTCAATCATATTTCAAAAGAAATTCCAAAACAAGATGTGGATGCGTTATTGCAATATTACAAATATTATCATAAAAAACTTTGGTACGTGAAAAAATGTTATAAATATTATAACAAAATACTTCGAATAATATATTTACCGTTGTTATTGACCGGCTCTGGTATAATTTCAAGTGGAGCATCATTAAATCCATTTTTGTTAATAATATCAGGCGTTGGTGTTTCTCTTGCAACAGCGTGTAAAAAGATTGAACCTTGGCTTGTGACCCAAAAAAATGCCTGCACATCAGCTAGTATCACCTATAAAAAATTACTTGATCAGATACAGTCTTACCTACGGGGTATAAAATATGATATGGATGATTTAATACGCGAGTTCCGTACTATTGACAGTATGTTAACAGATATTTTGCCAATGAGAGTCAGCAGATATAAAAAAGATTATGATAATGATAGGGTATGAACAGTTTGAAGAAGGTTGAGGTTAGTCATTTGGGAGGCTGATGGGGCTCATAGGTGTAATTTATATTATTTTTGTTGGGAGGGTCTCCAAGATTTATTTGGAGGGTGAGTAAAAGTCTTAGATTATATTTGAGCTAGAACCAGCCTTTTAATTTTGTGAAAAATCGTTTTGGGGTGGGATTTTAGGGTCTCCGAGAGGGTAATTTATATTTGTTTGGAGGGTGGGGAGAGGGTCTTGAGCCAGAACCAGCCTTTTCCCTTACTACTAGCAGATCATGGTATGTACTGGATGCAGTTATACTCTACTAATATGCGAGTATCAGTGGTACCTTTTGGTTCAATGAGATGTAAAGCTTTAAGCATTCTGCATCGACACGTGCCCCTGATGCATGAGGGCGCGCGCGCGCGCGCGCGTGTGTGTGTGTGTGTGTGTGTGTGTGTGAGAGAGAGAGAGAGAGAGAGAGATAGAGAGAGAGAGAGATTTGGATTTTTAAGTAGCTTTAACGATATTTCAGTCATATTGCTACTATGTCTGAAGTGTTGCAGTTTATAGTGATGGCAGGCACTGGGGCATAATGCCGCAGACATGTAGCGTCATGTCCCAACCAGTCACATTATCCTGACACCAGGCGGACAAGTACTAACACTAACCTCTTAATGCTGAGCGTCAAGCGAGGCAACTGCTACTAAGATTTTTATATGTCTTTGGTATGATTCGGCCGGGGTTCGAACCCACGACCTCCTGCATCATAGGCGGACTTTCTAAAAATTTAGGTATGAGGGTGAGGTTTGTGGTTTGGAAGTAGGTGGGTTGGGATGTGGTTACTTTATTTCAGATGGCTGAACATGTATTACTGGTTGATTAGTAACATTCTCGAAACGGGTACAGGCAAGTAAAAGTATTAAGTAAGTTACAAAGTGGCACGCACGAACGCAGAACCATTCCATATAGGTTGGCTGAGTAACGTCGTCGGGGTTTCGCGCTTAAAAATCTCTTCCTGTGACGAATACGGTGTGTTTTAGATGGAAAGTGATAAGTATGTGTTGGACTTGGTCCCATCCACTCCATAACCACCCATCAAATTTCGAAGAGCTACAGTAGGTAATCAGATCATCATAGAATACAACCCACACCCGCCCTTGGGATTGGGAGTTGGAAAGAAATAACAGAAAAAGCGTGTGAATGCTTCTTCAACGCAGTTTTTCTTCGTCTACTGAACAAAACTAGTGATATGCGCGATTTTAAAAATGAGCTATGTGTGCATAAAAGTAAGCTTTATGGTAAATGCTGTAAAAGCTTAAATGTGGAATTTAGTTGTCTCTTTTGCTTAAAAGATCTCTAAGGCTTTACCAACTAAGCACCACACTGCATGATGTTCCCTCCTTTTTAATTGTGTTTTTTTTTTTATGTCAAGGCCCTGATGGTAGTAAATTTAAATAAACTTAAATCTCTAAATTAAATTTATTAAATTTCTAAATTTGTATATGAACTGAGGTAAATTGTAAACCTGTTTTGCATTTTAGATATAATATTTATCTCATAGGGAGAATGTTGATTTCATATGGAGAAGTATGTATAAACTAAATACATTTCTTCTGCATCATTTAGTGAAATGAGGTCCTTTACTTCTGACAGTTCGTTAAAGTTTCGCATTGCGTGGGAGTGTGCTACTCAACAATGCTTTACTTGTGACAAGGTTCTGTTTGGACGGGGTGGAATAGTTTTAGTCGAGAAATTATAGGGGTTGTGTGGCAGGAAAAGCCGTGAGTTCAGTATCTGTATAGACTCGGTCTCGATTTTCTGTATCATAGTAATATATAGAGGATCTCAAATGGGTAATGATTTAATATTGAATTTATGAAACGAGTTGAATAACGTCCAGACTTTTCGAGTCTTGGAGTATCTATCTTTTATTTTAATTGATATAAAGAAAATTACACGATTGGAGTGAAAATAGTTTGTATTGTCGTTCATGGCTTCGCCAGAAGTGACACTGGTATGTTTCCATATCACTCGCATTAAGAGGTTAGTGTTAGTACTTGTCCGCCTGGTGTCAGGATAATGTGACTGGTTGGGACATGACGCTACATGTCTGCGGCATTATGCCCCAGTGCCTGCCATCACTATAAACTGCAACACTTCAGACATAGTAGCAATATGACTGAAATATCGTTAAAGCTACTTAAAAATCCAAATCTCTCTCTCTCTCTCTCTCTCTCTCTCTCTCTCTCTCTCTCTCTCTCTCTCTCTCTCTCTCTCACACACACACACACACACACGCGCGCGCGCGCGCCCCCTCATGCATCAGGGGCACGTGTCGATGCAGAATGCTTAAAGCTTTACATGTCATTGAACCAATAGGTACCACTGATACTCGCATATTAGTAGAGTATAACTGCATCCAGTACATACCATGATCTGCTAGTAGTAAGGGAAAAGGCTGGTTCTGGCTCAAGACCCTCTCCCCACCCTCCAAACAAATATAAATTACCCTCTCGGAGACCCTAAAATCCCACCCCAAAACGATTTTTCACAAAATTAAAAGGCTGGTTCTAGCTCAAATATAATCTAAGACTTTTACTCACCCTCCAAATAAATCTTGGAGACCCTCCCAACAAAAATAATATAAATTACACCTATGAGCCCCATCAGCCTCCCAAATGACTAACCTCTACCTTCTTCAAACTGTTCATACCCTATCATTATCATAATCCTTTTTATATCTGCTGACTCTCATTGGCAAAATATCTGTTAACATACTGTCAATAGTACGGAACTCGCGTATTAAATCATCCATATCATATTTTATACCCCGTAGGTAAGACTGTATCTGATCAAGTAATTTTTTATAGGTGATACTAGCTGTTTTGCAGGCATTTTTTTGGGTCACAAGCCAAGGTTCAATCTTTTTACACGCTGTTGCAAGAGAAACACCAACGCCTGATATTATTAACAAAAATGGATTTAATGATGCTCCACTTGAAATTATACCAGAGCCGGTCAATAACAACGGTAAATATATTATTCGAAGTATTTTGTTATAATATTTATAACATTTTTTCACGTACCAAAGTTTTTTATGATAATATTTGTAATATTGCAATAACGCATCCACATCTTGTTTTGGAATTTCTTTTGAAATATGATTGAAATCAACTATACTTTTTTCATTATATAATATTTGTTTACAATAGTGCTGGTTCTTGGTTTGATTCATTATACCTAATGACGTTAAGTAATTAATTAAGAAGTTTCAGCTATAAATTCCAGACACCACCAGTAACGTCTCGGAGGCCTTTCCGTTGATGTCAACGTAAATATTTCTTTGGTGTTCTTATTTAGCATCACAAGTAGAGGATTATGGTATACATTCGGTGATGATGAAGTAGACGCAGTAATTTCCGAACCGTACATGGACAGCCTGTATAACCCAGTTACTTCTGCGGTGTGTTCGAGAGTGTTATTTTGCGTTGTCCATGTCGATGATTCTGATGCTACTGTGTACACGATATTTTTAATTTGTCCGTGTGGAATTTTAATCAGATTCGTTTTTTGAACAATATTAGGTATTCCACCGACAATGTCGTTTAGTTTCGTGTTAACGTCGGAGAGTTTGATAACAACGAGTGGTGGATCACCAAAAAATTCGTTAATGGTTTTATTCACATTTCTACGAAAATTTAAAAACGTTTGTACGTGTCTAGTAAAAGTAGCATTAATTGTAGTCATTTCATTATTAATTGTAGCTAACGAAGCTGTTACTGAAATTTCCTTATCATCAACATCTTTTTTCGTTGCAGCATCAAAATCGGATTCTGGTGTTCTAAGATTATTAATACCATTGTTACTCACATTGAGAAATGCACGCATTATACCGCCGTTGACTAATACGTATTTAAATCCTTGATCATCAACGTATTTTCTTGTTGCGGCGTCATTATCTGCGGTTGGATTTCCAAGGCCTGTAATTTTATTTTGATTCATAATAATGTGACCCGTGAACGAATCACCAGCTTTTTTGACATAATCGTTAATTGACTTACCGGAATCTTGTATCTTACCTTGGTCAGTAAAAGTAACGATATTATTAACAAC